>PVJN01034878.1:0-22465 GCA_004026805.1 Lasiurus borealis | reverse complement strand
CCCACACACCCACAGGAGTCCTATGGCAGAACAATCCTCTCCTAAGGGTTCATCTGCCTTCCTCCCCGTCCAAAGTTCTTGTTACATATCCTCAGCTAATCACGAAACTTATTAAATTAGGCAGAGAAAAAGGTCGCCAATACTTTGGTAAAGATCCTGACCAGATCACTCTCCCGTATACTAAAGAACAAATAAACTGGCTATCACAAAATGAAGATGACTGGGTCATAGCCCTATCATCCTTTCAAGGAATTATTGACAACCATTATCCCTCCGATAGCCTTATTCAGTACGCCCAAGCCTCATGTGTCGGAGAGGTTGGCCGGCCCGTCTGCTGGCCGCCACGGGCAGCAGTTCACATATCAGATGGCGGAGGACCCACAGATAGAGTAAGGGAATCCATAGTACAGAAAGCAATTGAAGCTTTTATTAAACTTAAATATCCTCCCATCCAGTACCATCCACTAGCACTACCTAAACCGCGTGACATAGACCTTGATACCCAGACCAATAACATCCTAGAAGCCACTTTCATAGCCTTAAATGCCTCTAACCCTAACCTTGCTAAAGACTGCTGGCTATGCATGACTGTACGGACCCCCATGCCCACAGCTCTTCCAACGTCGAACTCCTCCCTCACTGACAATTGTACCCTTAATATCCCCTTTAGAGTACAGCCTGTAGGCTTCAACTTTTCTGTCTGTTTTCAGGGACCTGCCCAAAACAATAGTTATGACATAGACCTAGGATTTATAACCTTTTCCAACTGCTCCACGTTCACTAACTCCACTGGGCTTTTATGCCCTGCCCCTGGACAAGTTTTCATTTGTGGAAATAACCTAGCCTATACGGCGCTTCCAACAAATTGGACCGGCTTATGTTTACAGGCCACTATTCTCCCGGACATTTCTATTATTCCAGGAGACGAGCCCGTTCCTTTACCTGCTCTTGACTATATTGCTGGCTGGACACAGTAAACGAGCTATTCAGTTTATCCCTCTTCTTGTTGGACTAGGGATTTCTGGTGCCATAGCCTCTGGTAGCGCAGGGCTTGGAGTAGCAATACATTCCTATCATAAACTATCCAGTCAGCTAATTGATGACGTCCAGGCCCTATCAGGCACCATTAATGATCTACAGGACCAGATTGATTCCTTAGCTGAGGTAGTCTTACAGAACAGAAGGGGCCTAGATTTACTGACAGCAGAACAGGGAGGGATTTGCTTAGCTTTCAGGAAAAATGCTGCTTCTACGCCAACAAGTCTGGTGTCGTCCGAGACAAAATCAAGAAACTTCAAGAAGACCTCATCAAGAGACGGAAGGAGCTGTTTGAAAATCTGATCTGGAGTGGATTTAATGGACTTCTCCCTTATCTTCTCCCCATCCTTGGTCCCCTCATAGGTTTCCTCCTTATCATAACCTTTGGCCCTTGGGCATTCAAAACCATCACCTCACTAGTGAAACAGCAAATAGAGGCTGCCTTAGCTAGACCCATTCAGGTTCATTACCAGGGCTTAGAAATGACTGACCCAGACTACCACAGCCTTCAACGCCATCAACCCCAGAATGGCTCCTTCCCCACGGGGACAGCATCTTAACCAGAGGGATGCTAACATTTGCTTAAAAAGTAAGCAAAAGGTTTGGGTACCGAGCTGAGTGTAAAGCAAAGCATTGCAAGGGAAGATTAACATTTTAGAAAAATCTCCTCTGGGTTTCCCTGAGAACACACCTGGTTTGCATAGAGGTTGACATCAAAAGATTAAAACCTAAGGCTCTGCCTCCCCTCCCCAAAAGATGTCAAGAGCCACATAGTGGACAAAATGAGGTCCATGGGAGGAACCAGGTCAATGTCTCTTCAGCCGGTCAAAGCCCACTCCCATAAAAGGAAAAGGGAGGAGATGTCAGGAGCCAGGAAATACAACAAGGGTCGTGGAATTCTCCCTAAGGCCAGAACTGCATACTTGAAACCTCCCCCAAACAGGAAAAGCATAACCGCCACATTTGCAATCAGCAACCAGCACCTGGAACTAGCTTAGCCAATCCGCTTAGACCACATACCTCCTCGACCCCTTTTTCCTTCCCCTTCCCCTTTCTGAGCGTATATAAGAAGAGCAACCGGAAATAAAATTTTGAGGCTTGATCAGAACACCATTTGCCTTGCCTCCTTTCTTCGTGTCCCTGTCTGTTTCTCATTCTCTTAGGTGCATCGCCTCGCTGCCCCTATTGAATGACCCTGCGGGCCGGGGCAAGAAAGAGTGGAAATTGAACAAGGATTAGAGAAACTGTTTGAAGAAATAATGACAGAAAATTTCCCCAAATTAGGAAAGATAAAACCCACACAAATCCAAGAAGCTCACAGACTCCCAAGCAAAATTAACCCCAACAAACTGACACCAAGGCACATTATAATTAAACTGGCAAATACCGATGACAAAGTAAGAATCTTAAAAGCAGCCAGAGAAACAGAAAGTTACCTACAAAGGAACCCCCATAAGAGTAGCTACTGATTTCTCAATAGAAACTCATCAGGCCAGAAGGGAATGGAATGAAATATACAAAGTCATGCAAAGGAAGGGTCTGAATCCAAGAATACTGTACCCTGCAAGACTCTCAATCAAAATTGAAGGTGAAATCAGAAGCTTCACAGACAAAAAAGGACTAAGGAATATGTTACCACCAAACCAGCAAGAAATGTTGAAGGGTCTGCTGTAATAAAAAGAAAGAGGAAGCGAAGAAGGAACTTGGGGGTAACGACTAAAAATGGCAAAAAATAAGTACTTATCAATAATAACTTTAAATGTAAACGGATTAAATGCCCCAATCAAAAGATATAATGTAACCGATTGGATAAGAAAACATGATCCATACATGTGATGTCTGCAAGAAACCCACCTCAGGAAAAGAAATGCACACAGATTGAGAGTGAAGGGATGGAAGATGGTATTTCAGGCACATGGAAATGAAAAAAAAAAGCTGGGGTTGCAATACTTATATCTGACAAATTAGATCTTAAAGTGAAGGACGTAACAAGAGATAAAAAAGGCCACTTCATAATATAAAGGGAACATTCCAACAAGAAGAAATAACTCTGGTAAACATATATGCACCCAATATAGGAGCACCTAAATACATAAAAAAACTCTAGGAGGATATTAAGGGAGAGATTGACAGCAATACAATCATTGTAGGAGACTTTACAAATCCTCTAAACAAAACTATCACAAATCCTCTAAACAAAAAATCAGAAAAGAAACATCAATCCTAAATGATTCACTAGACCAGATGGAATTAATTGACATCTTCAGAACATTTCACCCCAAAGTCACAGAATATACATTCTTCTCTAGTGCACATGGGTCATTTTCAAAGATAGATCATATGTTGGGTCATAAGAAAAGTCTCTTAAAATTCAAGAAGATAGAAATCATATAAAGCATTTTCTCAGACCACAGTGACATAAAACTGGAAATCAACTATAATAAAAACATTAGAAAAAAATCATACACATGGAGACTAAACAGCATGCTATTAAACAACGACTGGGTAACCAGAGATCAAGGAAGAAATAAAAAACATCATGACAACAAATGACAATGACAACACAACAACACAAAATTGATGGGACACAGTGAAAGCAGTCTTGAGAAGGAAGTTCATAGCTCTACAAGCCTACTGCAAAAAAAGAGGAAACAACGATAATACATTACCTAACCCTACAACACAAAGAGCTAGAAAGAGAGCAACAATAAAAGCCTAGTGTAAACAGAATGAAGGAAATAGTAAAGATCAGAGAGGAGATAAACAACATGGAGAATAAAAAAACAATTCAAAAAATCAACAAAACCAAGATCTGGTTCTTTGAAAGGATAAACAAGATTGATGGACCTCTAGCCAGGCTCACCAAGAAGCAAAGAGAGAAGACCCAAAAAAATAAAATCAGAAATGAAAGAGGAGAAATAATAACAGACCCCGCCGAAATACAAAGGATTGTTAAAAAATACTATGAACAACTCTATTCCAACAAATTGGACAACCTGCAAGAAATGGACATATTCCTAGAAAAATATAACCTTCCAAAACTCAATCAGGAAGAATCTAAACAGCTCAATAGGCCAATAACTATGGAAGAAATTGAAGTACTCATCAAAAAGCTTCCAGCAAATAAAAGCCCGGGACCAGATGGCTACACAGGAAAGTTTTACGAAACATTCAAGGAAGAATTAAAACCTATGCTCCTCAGACTGTTCAAAAATATTCCAGAAGAAGGAACACTTCCAAACACCTTCTATGAAGCCTGCATCACCCTAATACCAAAACCAGATATAGACAATACAAGAAAAGAGAATTATAAGCCAATATCTCTCATGAACATAGATGCCAAAATCCTCAACAAAATTCTAGCAAATCGGATCTAGCAGTACATCAGAAAGGTCATACAGCATGACCAAGTAGGATTCATCCCAGGAATACAGGGATGGTACAATATGCGGAAATCAATAAACGTGATTATATCACATAAACAAATTGAGAGAGAAAAATCACATAGTCATATCAATTGATGCAGAAAAAGCATTTGACAAAATCCAACACTCTTTCTTGATAAAAACTCTCAGCAAAGTGAGAATAGAAGGATCATACCTCAACATCATAAAAGCCATATATGATAAACCCACAGCTAACATCATACTCAATGGGCAAAAACTAAAATCATTTCCCCTAAGAACAGGAACAAGACAGGGATGCCCACTCTCACCTCTCCTGTTTGGCATAGTACTGGAAGTATTAGCCATTGCAATCAGAGAAGAAGAAATAAATTGCATCCAAATTGGAAAAGAAGTAAAGTTGTCCTTATTTGCAGATGCCATGATACTGTACATAAGAAACCCAAAGGACTCCATCCCAAAACTAATTTACTTAATAAATGAATGTACCAGGATACAAAGTTAATGCCAAGAAATATGTGTCATTTCTGTACACTAATAGTGCAATTACAAATGAGACTCAAAAAGCAATCCCATTTACCATCACACCAAAAAAATTAAGATACCTAGGAATAAACCTAACTAAAGAGATAAAAGACCTATATGTAGAAAACTACAGGACACTGAAAAAAGAGACAGAGGAAAATGTTAACAGGTGGAAGAGCATACCATGCTCATGGATTGGGAGAATCAACATCATTAAAATGGCTATACTACCCAAAGTAATCTATAGATTCAGTGCAGTACCCATTAAAATACCAACGACATACTTCACAGACCTAGAAATAATTCTTCATAGATTCATCTGGAACAAAAAAAAAAAGACCACAAATAGCCAGAGCAATTCTGAGAAAGAAGAATAAAGTAGGTGGGATCTCAATACCAGATTTCAAGCTATATTACAAAGCAACTGTTCTCAAAACAGCCTGGTACTGGCACAAGAACAGACTTATAGACCAATGAAATAGAATAGAGAATCCAGATATCCACCCAAAGCACTATGCTCAACTAATATTTGACAAAGGAGGCATGAACATACAATGGAGTCAAGATAGCCTCTTCAACAAATGGTGTTGGGGAAATTGGACAGATGCATGCAAAAAAAATGAAACTGGACCACCAACTTACACCAAATACAAAAATAAACTGAAAATAGATACAGGACTTAAACATTAGAAGGGAAACCATAAAAATATTAGAGGAATCCACAGGCAGCACAATCTCAAACATATGTCAAAAGAACTTTTTCACTGATACTGCTCCAAAGGCAATGGAAGCTAAAGAAAAAATAAACAAATGGGACTGCATCAAAATAAAAAGCTTTTGTACAGCAAAAGAAACCATCAACAAAACAACAAGAAATACCACTGTATGGGAGAACATATTTGCAAATGTTATCACTGATAAAGGTTTAATCTCCAACATCTACAGCCAATTTATACAACTTAATAAAAGTAAGATAAATGACCCAATAAAAAAATGGGCAATAGACCTAAATAGAACCTTTTTGAAAGATGACAGAAGGAAGACCAAGAGATACACGAAAACATGTTCAAAATCACTAATTATCTGAGATATGCAAATCAAAACGACCATGCGATACCATCTCACACCTATCAGAATGGCAATCATCAACAAATCAACAAACGACAAGTGTTGGTGAGGATGTGGAGAAAAAGGAACCCTTGTGCACTGTTGGTGGGAATGCAGACTGGTGCAGCCACTGTGGAGAATTGTATGGAGTTTCCTCAAAAAAACTAAAAATGGATCTCTAATTTGACCCTGTAATCCCACTTTTAGGAATTTATCCTAAGAAATCACAAACACAATCAGAAAGGATTTATGCACCCCTATGTTCATAGCAGCACAATTTACAATAGCTACAATTTGGAAATAGCCTAGATGCCCGTCAGCAGATGAGTGGATCAGAAAACTGTGGTACATCTCCACAATGGAATTCTATGCTGCCATTAAAAAGAAGGAACTCTTACCATTTGCAGCAACCTGGATGGAACTGGAGAGCCTTATGTTTAGTGAAATAAGCCAGTCAATGAAGGAGAAGCACCACATGCTCTCCCTCATTTGTGGATAATAAAGAACATTGTAAACTGATGAACAAAAGGATAGATACAGAGGCAGTAAAGCATCAAACAGACTGTGATATTATAGCAGGAAGATTAAGGAGAGGTGGGATAGATAAGAGGTCAATCAAAGGACCTGTATCTATGCATATAAGCATAACCAATGAACATAGACACTGGAGGGTGGGGGTATGCCTGGGAGGAAAGGGGGGCAATGGGGAGATATGTATACATGTAACACAATAAAAAAAAAGCATAGAAGGACTAAGAGGTCTATGGGATCTTTTTAAACTTGTCCATTATTTTTGTCTTTCTATCTTTTCTCTTTCATTATTTGGTCAGATTACCATTTTCTTCCTACTGATTGGAATCATAATCTAGGATCTGGCTCTTTTGGGGTGAGTAGCAAATAGACCCAAATTGTGTGTTTTCACTGAAACTCTAATTACTCTGCCAGGAAGCGAGGGCAAGTCTGGCTGCCTGCAGTAATGAAAGCCAAACTTGTAAGACAGGTGCTAATGAGAAGGAAAGAGGTTTATCCAAGTGATGGCTTCCAAGAAAGATCAGAAACTCTCATCCCATAGCCCCTTTTAATAGCTCTAGTCAATCTATAAATTTTGTAGGTCTAAATGTTGGGGAAAGAGAACTTTGGGCATGTAGGAAATGTAAGGTATGCAGGTATATAGACTTTGTAGGATGTCTTCTTGAAGGCCTTCAAATGGATCTTTATGGTCACCATTCTTGGGTTTGCTATCTGGTTTTCATTGGCTGGATTCCTTTGATTGAGTGGTCAGTGTCAGCTTGGGTCCTGCTTTTTTGATTCACACTGGAAAGGAAACTGCTGAACTATCATGTATACAACAATAAAACTTTTAACATTCAAGCTCTAATTTTGAGGGGAAAAATTAGGTTAGAGAAACAAGCTGGATTTAACTTTATTTATTTATTTATTTATTTATTTATTTATTTATTTATTTAATTTAACTGTTACAGTGTTCATTTCATTTTTATTATTTTAAATTTTTATTGTTTAAAATATTACATATATTAGTACATATATCTCCTTTCCCCGCCCCCCCCATTGACCTTCCCCCAACCTTCCCTACCCTTTGTCACATGCCCTCATCCCACCTCCCCATTGTCTTTTGTCCATTGGTGTGCTTATATGCATGCATACAAATCCTTTGGTTCATCTATTTCTCTCCCTCCCCAACACTCTCCAGCCTTTCTGCTGTAATTTGACAGTCTGTTAGGTGGTTTATTGCTTCTGTATCTATCTTTTTGTTCATCAGGTCATAATGTTCCTTATTTTCCATAAATGAGTGAGATCAGGTGGTATTTTTCTTTCATTGACTGGCTTATTTCACTGAACAGAATGCTCTCTAGGTCCATCCATGCTGCTGCAAATGGTAAGAATTCCTTCTTTTTTTATAGCAGTGTAGTATTCCATTGTGTAACTGTACCATAGTTTTCTAATCTAGTCATCTGCTGATGGGCATTTAGGCTGTTTCCAAATCTTAGCTATGGTGAATTGTGCTGCTATGAACATAAGAGTGCATAAATCCTTTCTGATTGGTGTTTCTAGTTACTTAGGATATATTCCTAGAAGTGGGATTACTGGGTCAAATGGAAGTTTCATTTTTAGTTTTTGGAGAAAACTCCATACTGTTCTTCACAGTGATTGCACCAGTCTGAATTCCCACCAACTGTGCACGAGGATTCCTTTTTCTCCGCATCCTCGCCAGCACTTATTTTTTGTTAATTTGATGATTGCCATTCTGACAGGTGTGAGATGGTATCGCATTGTCATTTTGATTTGCATCTCTCAGATAATTAGTGACTTTGATCACGTTTTCATATGTTACTTGGCCTTCCTTCTGTCTTCTTTCAAAAAGATTTTATTTAGGTCCGCTGCCCACTTTTTTGATTGGGTAGTTTATCTTCCTCTTATTAAGTTGTATAAGTTGCCTGGACATTAAACCTTTATCAGTAATAAGATTTGTAAATATGCTCTCCCATACAGTGAGCTTTCTTGTTGTTTTGTTAATGGTTTCTTTTGCTGTATAAAAGCTTTTTATTTTGATGTCGTCCCATTTGTTTATTTTCTCTTTAGCTTCCATTGTCTGATGAGGAGTATAGGTGAAGAAATTGCATCAGCATATGTCAGAGATTTTGATGCCTGTGGATTTCTCTAGTATTTTTATGGTTTCTGGTCTTATGTTTAAGTCCTGTATCCATTTTGAGTTTATTTTTGTATATAGTGTAAGTTTGTGGTCCAGTTTCATTTTTTTGCATGTATCTGTCTAATTTTACCAATTGGATTTAACATTTAGTGAGATAAATATGGATTGCTTTATATAGGTAATTTTATAAACTCACTTCATTACTACATTCTTATTTTAGTTCTATTCTATGGCTAGTTAGATTAATATGAGTAGTATAGCACATTCATTCTCTGTTATATACCTAACCCTCTTCCTACACATTCAAAATATTGAATCTATTTTTCTAGAATGGAATGAAGCTATTATATATTTTCATGTGTGCAATTCAAGAAATGAAAGAGTCCTATAAAGGAAGATATAATCAACACAAATCAAAGATAAAATCAACATAAGAAAAAAATAAATCCTCACTGTATTTTACAAATGGTTAATCACTGAAAAAAATTTCCAAAGTAGTTTGAATGGATCTAATGAGTTTAACCACTTCCTTTCAGTGAATTGAATGGTTATTAAAATCATGCACATCCTATTTAATAAAAAAAATAATGTGCAAATTAGCCATCAGTCTGTCACAAAGATGGTGGTGCTTATAGCCACAAGATGGCAGTGCCTAGTCCTCTCAGCCCTGCTGGAGCCTCTCAGCCCTGGGGAGGTGGCCACTGAGAATGGGTAGCATGAGCAGCCTGGCGGAATGCTTTCTTCATTGCTGCAGGGATGAGGTAAGTGTACTGTGCCCAGCTGCAGATGCACCTCTGGGCTGTGGATAGCCTCTGGGCAGCCAGCGCAGAATGGCTAGGCCCAGCACAGAGCTACTGGTGCACAGATTCATGTGCAGGGCTACTGTATAAATAGCATATAAAGGAAACTAAAAACAGAAATACATGCTGTCACAAAATACATAGGTGAAGAACAAATTGAAAGTAGCATAGATGGGAAGGGGGTTTTTAAAATTTTCTAAGAAGACTTAGCAAATATGAATCTCAAAGTTTTATTTTAACATTAGAGGCCTGGTGCACAAAATTCATGCACTGGGGAGGGGTTGTCTTTCAGCCCAGCCTGCACCCTCTCCAATCTGGGACCCCTCAGGGAATGTCTGACTGCTGATTTAGGCCCATCCCATAGGCAATCTCACAATCTGGGACTGCTGGTTCCTAATCACTTGCCTGCCTTCCTTCCTGCCTGCCTGATTGCCCCTAACCACTTCTGCCTGCCAGCCTGATTGCCCCCTAACCACTCCCCTGCTGGCCTGATTGATGCCTAACTGCTCCCCTGCCAGCCCAGTGGCCACCAACTTTCCTCCCCTGCCAGCCCAATGGCCTCCAAGTGCCCTTCCCTGACAGCCCAATGGCTCCCAAATGCCCTTTCCTGCCAGCCCAAAGGCCCCTAACTGGTCTCTTCTGCTGGCCCAATTGCCCCCATTGCCTTCACTTGCAGGCTCAGTCCCCGCGAACTGCCTTCTCTGCTGGCCTGTTTGCCCAATTACCCTCCCCTTCTAGCTGGATTGCCTACAATTGCCCTCCCGTGATGGCCATCTTGTGGTGGCCATCTTGTGATGTCCATCTTGTGGCATCCTTCTTGTGACAATGTGGGAATGGCCATGTTGTGATGATGACATGAGGCACAAGAGCTACCTAGGCTTTTATTGTATAGATTATAGAAAAGCAGGATTCTGGAAATCAAAAGCCAGATTTATAATCTGTTGATCATTAACAGATTGCCTTTATTAAGATGAATAAGACTACCAGTAGAACACTGTATAGAACTAGGAAAAGAATTAATATATTAATTTTATTAATTGAATCAATCTTACCTAATAATAGAGAATCATGTAAATTGACCATTTCTCTGTTACACCCACAGCCAATCAGAGTGAGTATGCAAATTAACCCAACAAAAATGGCAATTAATTTTCATTCATACCTGGATCCCAGGAACTTCCTCAGCATCCAGGTCACTCCCAGCTGACCATCAGAGGAGCCGGGCCTGTAATCAGAGGCGTGGGAGTGGGGAGAGGTGATTTCCAAGCCTAAAGCCTAGGGCTTCAGAAGAGACTGAGTGTGTGACCAAATGCAGACCATTCTGAAGTCAGCTGTAGCCTGGTGACCCAACACTGACTACTTAGGTGACTGAGATGCATCTGCAGCCTCAGTGGAAGCTGTTGATTAGTGTATTTACCTTTCTCTTTCTCTCTCTCTTTCTTTCTGATCTTCGTCAGCAGCCAGGCTTTTCTTTCTCTCCAAGCCTCCTTGGGGGCTGTTGTTAAGCCCCGAATATTTGATCAGGCCCAGAGATAGGCCTGGAGATGCTGACTGGCATAGGAACCAACCAATTAGAACCAAAGGTGGGTGCTGTGGGGAAACAATGGCTGCCTAGGAGGTGGAGCTTCTGACACTGACTAGCATAGGAAACAACTAATGAGAACCAAATCTCGGTGCTGTGGGGAGCCAATGGCTTCCTAGAAGGTGAAGCTTTTGACACTGGTATAGGAACCGACCTATCAGAACCAAATTGGCCAGCAGGGGAGGGGAGTTTGGGAAAATCAGACAGGCAGGCAGGTGAGCTGTTATGAGCCAGTGGTCCCAGATTGTGAGAGGGATATCTAACTGCCAGTTTAGGCCCAACCCCTGGGGTCATGTTTAAAATGGCAGCCAGACATCCTGCAAGGGGTCCTCAATTGGAGAGAGTGAAGGCTGAGTTGAGGGAATCCCCCTCCGTGGTGCAAGAATTTTTTGCACAGGGCCTATAGTATGAATATAAAGAATAAAGGTTTTTATTTATTCAATGTAACAATTGCTTAGAGTTTTGTTGATTTAGATAATTTTATGTTAAACAAATCTTATATATTATACAATTTTATTTTAAGAGAACATGTAGATCAAACTTTCTCTACAAGTATATGACTTTTGTTTTGACTTGTCTTTTCTTTCTTTTTTTAAAAATTTTGAAAAATCTTTACTGTTAAGATTATTACAATTGTTCCTCTCCCCCCCCATATCTCCCCTCCACCTGGTTCCCACCCCACCCTCTGCCCTTACCTCCCCTACTCATTGTCCTCATCAAAAGGTGTATGATTTTTGTCCAGTCTCTCCCTGCACCCTCCCTCACCTCTTTCCCCCTGAGAATTATCAGTCCATTCCCTTTCTATGCCCCTAATTCTATTAGATTCACCAGTTTATTCTGGTCATCAGCTTTTCAATTCACTTGATTTTTAGATTCACTTGTTGATAGATATGTATTTGTTGCTCATAATTTTTACCTTTACCATTTTTTTCTTTCTCTTCTTAAAGAATACCTTTCAGCATTTCATATAATACTGGTTTGGTGTTGATGAACTCTTTTAGTTTTTTTTTGTTTTGTTTTGTTTTTTAATCTGTGAAGTTCTTTATCTGCCCATCAATTCTGAATGATAGCTTTGCTGGGTAGAGTAATCTTGGTTGTACATTCTTGCCATTCATCACATTGAATATTTCTTGTCATTCCCGTCTGGCCTGCATAGTTTCTGTTGAGAAATCAGTGACAGTCTAATGGGTGCTCTCCTGTAAGTAATTAACTGTTTTTCTCTCGCTTCTCTTAATATTCTCTCTTTGTCTTTTGCTATTGGTATTTTAATTATGATGTGTTTTGGTTTGGTCCTCTTTGATTCCTTTTGTTTGAGGTTCTGTGCACTTCCTGGACTTGTAAGTCTATTTTTTTCAGCAGATGGGGGAAGTTTTCAGTCATTATTTCTTCAAATAGGTTTTCAGTATGTTGCTCTCTCTCTTCTTCTGGCACCCCCATAATTCTGATGTTGGTACACTTGAAGCTGTCCCAGAGGCTCCTTGCACTATCTTCACATTTTTTTATTCTTTTTTCTTTTTAACTTTCCAGTAGAGTGTTTTTTGCTTCTTTGTATTTCAAAACTTTGACTTGATTATTGTGATCCTCTAGTCTGCTGTTAGGTTTCTTTTTAATATTTTTTTTTTATTTCAGTCAGTGTATGTTTCATTTTTAGTTGGTTCTTTTTCATCTCCTCTTGGGTCTCACTAAATTTATCCATTTTTTCTAGGAAATTCATAAAACACCTTCTAACTGTGGTTCTGAACTCTATATCCAGTCATTTGTTTTCTTCCATTTGTTTAGTTTGTAATCTGTTCCTTTGTCTCTACATTTTCACTGCTCCCCTGAGTTCGTAGAGTAGCTTTGTGTGCTAGATGTCCTGTGTGGCCCAGTAGCTTTGCCTCCCCAGTTACCCGAAGTGGGCAGTCTTGGTGCATCCCTTTGTGAACTGTGTGTACAGTCTTATTGTAGATAATTCTCTTTTTTTAAATATATTTTTTATTGATTTTTCACAAAGAGGAAGGGAGAGGGATAGAAAGTTAGAAACATCGATGAGAGAGAGACATCGATCAGCTGCCTTCTGCACACCCCCTACTGGTGATGTGCCCGCAATCAAGGTACATACCCTTGACCGGAATCAAACCTGGGACCTTTCAGTCTGCAGGCTGATGCTCTATCCACTGAGCCAAACTGTTTAAGGCTTGTTGTAGATAATTCTTGATTGTTGTTGGTATCACTGTGGGGATTGACCTCCAAGCTAATTGGTTTTGAGAATCAGCTGTGTCTGTGCATGCATGCTTGCCTCCAGATATCTGCCTTTCACGCATGCGCTCAAACTTCTGGAACTCTGCCTTTCAGGTTCCCCTGAGTTTCCGTGCGCTCTAGAGACGTGTATGAGTCTGGGTGCCCAGGGTCTCACCTGAAACTAGGGTTCAGTGCACTTGGACCTGGATTTCAGTGCTGTTGTGAGGTTCTGTTTTCCTCCTGCTAGAGGAAGCCAGGCACAATCAGCAGTCAGCACTCTGTGTGTGCACTTTTGCACTTTTGTACTTTCATGATCCCCCAGACTTCTGTTTTTCGCGGCTCCCCTAAGTTTCCGTGCACTCCTTCCTTTTCACAACAGTCCAGACTCCACCTATGAGTCTGGCCTGGAGCTGGAGTTGAGTGCAGTTGAGATTGTTTTGTCTCCCTCCCGCTAGAGCAGCGGTTCTCAACCTGTGGGTCGCGACCCCTTTGGGGGTCAAACAACCCTTTCACAGGGGTCGCCTAGGACTATTGGAAAACACCTATTTCCCATGGTCTTAGGAACCAACACACCGCTCCTTGGTGTAGCAAAATGTAGCAATGTAATTTACGGGTTGTTATATGAAGACTGTTGCCCATGCTACACCACAGTTCAAGACAAAATTTCATTTATTTCTAGTTAGAAATAAATATTTCACAATATATAACTACATATTGTTTTTGTGATTAATCTCTATGTTTTAATTATGTTCAATTTGTAACAATGAAAATACATCCTGCATATCAGATATTTACATTAGAGTTCATAACAGTAACAAAATTATAGTTATGAAGTAGCAACGGAAATAATTTTATGGTTGTGGGTCACCACCACATGAGGATCTGTCCTAAAGGGTCGCAGCATTAGGAAGGTTGAGAACCACTGCACTAGAGGAAGGGTCGCAGCATTAGGAAGGTTGAGAACCACTGCGCTAGAGGAAGCCAGCCAGACCCTCCTCTGCCTGTCCTCTCCACAAGCGTGTCTCTGTACCTCAGCTTTTTACAGTTCCTCTTGAGTCTTCCTTAATCCCTCTTTTTATTTCTAGTTGTAGAATTTTTACTCATCCAGCTTTCCTGTGATTCTGGATGGTGTCCATTCTGTCTTTTAGTTTTAGTTTTGAAACTGCTGTGCGAAGCAGTAGTTTAGGTGTTCACCTATGTAGCCATCTTGATTTCTCTCTCTCTCTCTTTTTTTTCTTCTTTTTGTCAGTTTGTTCATTGTGCACACACACTTTCCTAATGAGCTAACAATCTTACATTCCCTTTAGGTAGACTTCATTTTCAGCATATATAGATGCCCTTAGCTCTCTAATTTTTTTTAAACAAAGGAAATTGAAGTATTACATTCTCAATATGCTTCACATTTTTATCAAAATGTTTCAGCCCCAGAGACTAAATATACAAACAGTCAATAATAGGCAAACCATATTTGACAATGGGACTCTAGTCCAGGTAAGAAATGCAGGGGACAAGCCAGAGCCATTGCTGCAAACTAATCTGAACAGTCAAGACCTGATGAACGATTACCAACTTCCATTATTTGTTGATCTCCTTTTAATTTCTGGCCAACTAGAAACAGCCAATGATGCTCCACAAACTAACCACATAAGCTGTCCTGCTTCTAATCAACCTGTCCTCAACACTCAATACCAACAACCCCAAACAGAAACTACCTAAAGCTTACCCTTTTCTTTGTTTGTTTACTATAAAACCTTTCCATTTTCCTCGCCAAACACATATCTGCCAAACACAAGTGAAGGTGACTGACTCCCTTGCTATAGCAAGCTCTGAATAACAGACTTTTCTTACTTGGGTGGCCTTCAGTTATTCCTACAAATCCACCCTTAAGGCTAGTAAAAAACATAAGGAGGAAACTTGTGTTCAATGGAAAGTACCTTCATCCTACTCCTCTGGTTTCTGTAATTAAGGAGATTTTCCATGTCTTTTACTTTCTCCAACCAGTGGAAAAAGAACAGATTACTTGATTTGTAAGTAGTAGAGATTATGCCACATTCCTGTTTAAATGGATTTAAGTTATGGGGATTGAGAATTTTTTTCTCATTTTTATATGCTAAATTAAGGAGGTAATAACCTAGGTAAGTACATCTGTAAACTCAAAATGTTATTGGTGCAAGTTCTTTTGGAATGTTAGCTAGAAGGTAAGGCTATGTCATTGAACTTAAACTTTTTCAGCAATTATAGTGGCATTTGGGCTTCAATCTGCATAACCATTTCTTTAAATGCAGAGAAAATTTGGGGATTCTTTTAAGCAATAAAACTTGGTTGTGCACCCCTGTTTAATGTTTTATGTATAAATAAAGAGGACTTTGTCCTTTCCTGCTTCAGAGAACAAAAAACCCTGAAAACCATAAGTCTTTGTTAGGATCATAAGAAAATTAAGTTTGTAGATGGTGTTTTGTTATTTTCTTTTTAAAATGATTGTGTGTGTGTGTTTTAATGCAGTCTCACCCATGTTTTTGTAATTTTATAAATTTATAATTTTTGCACGTTTGGTGTGTGGGTGTGTGGAACTGAGCCTACTTGCACTTCTGTTAATTTTCACAGTTTTGTGTGTGTGTGTGTTTTTTTTTTCTCTGTTCCTGCTGAGCTGCTAAAATCAACTTACAAAAATGTCATTATTGTTACCCAGGTATCAGCAAAATTATTATTTTTCTCATTTTAACATAACAAATAAAATGTTATCAAATTAATTTACTTTAGACCAGTGAATTAGCTTGTATGTGCTCACAGAAATAGCAAAATTCAAATTTTGCTTCAAAGCACAGACATGGGAATGTAGGTATATTGATAAGAGTGTCAAGCCTACAGCAAACAGATCTTCATGACATGACAGATTTAGCCAGTTCCTCAAAGTGTACCTTAAGATGAATGGGAGAAGAGGGCAAATAAGAAAAGTAACACGATCCATTTCCACATTGGGCTGCTTTAGAAGTTTGGTCTTAAGTAAAAGGCATACTTCAAATTATTTCTAAATGGTAAATATTTTGCCTGGAGGGATATAGCTGCATTAATTTCCCCCCCTCCCCCTGCCCCTCAGAAAGGCAAACAGAAAATAAGACTAGGGTGAAAATCTCACAATATATTTTTAGTGAAATTAGAAGTCAGAGAAAAACTGTAAATTGCAAATAATTTGTGAGTACTGCCAAAACCTTCTGACATCAGAAAATTCAGAGTGAGGTAATGGTGTTCCTAGCAAGAAAAACTGGGTGAGGAAAAGGCCTGGAGGAGATATATCTGTGTGTTTGCTTTGTAAGAAATGCTTAAATGATGCTGGTATTATTCTAAGTGATTTGCAAATATTAATTAATTTAAGCCTGGTAGAATCCAAGATAGCGGCATAGGTAAATACCTACACTACTGCCTAGCACAACAATCACAAAACTACAACTAAAAGGTAGAACGGACATTATCCAGAACCACAGGAAAGCTGGCTGAGTGGAAATTCTACAACTAGAAGGAAAGAGAGGAGCTCACAGAGACTCAAAGGAGCTGCAAAAGCTGAGGTACGGAGATGCGCTTGTGGAGAGAGCCAGTGCCAGAGAACCTGACTGGCTTTCTGTGGCAGGAGGGAGATGGAGACTCTCAAAGGCATTGGATCCCTTATCCTACTACACTAAACCCCAGATCCAGCCAAAACTCATACGGGGAAGTTTGGACTGTGAAAAGGAAGAAATGCACAGAAATTTAGGGGAGTCACAAAAGATCAGAAGTCTGGTGGCGCGCATGGCACTGCACACGGAGGACCGACTGCTGATTGTGCTGCTGGTTTTCACGAGTGGGCAGGAGACAGACACTCCCAACTGCGTCACTTCTAACCCCACTAAACCCCAGTTTTGGCGAAACCCTAGGGATCCAGACTCATATGGTCCCAGAGCACAGGGGAGCCGGAGGGGCAGCAGTCTGGAGGCACTGCAAGAGACCACTCCAGCGATTACCCAGTCACGTGACACTCAGGGGCTGTGGAGGGTGGGGCTGACTAGAAGGCAAGGTGGTCCGTTAAGCCCTGAGACTCCACCCATCCCAAGCTCAACAGAGAGACTTTTGCAGTTTTGCAACTCTCAGTATCATAAGGCTGAATCCAACACAGAAGTTCTCCCAGCATAGTGAAAATGCCAAGACAAGGGAAGGTATCACAAACAAAATAAATGAAGGAACACAAATGACTGGATATAGAATTCAAAACCATGCTTATAAGGTTTTTCAAGAATATCCTAGAAGAGTTGGATAAAGTTAGTGAGACCCAAGAGGAGATGAAAAAGGACCAACTAGAGATGAAAAAGGACCAACTAGAAATGAAAAAGGATCACCTAGAGATAAAAAAGGACCACCTAGAAATTAAACATACACTGACTGAAATAAAAAATATTATACAGAGACCTAACAGCAGACTAGAGGAAGGCAAGAATCAAGTAAAAAATTTGAAATATAAAGAATCAGAAAACATTCAACTGGAAAAGCAAGAAGAAAAAAGAATCCAAAAATGTGAAGATAATATAAGGATCCTATGGGACAGCTTCAAGAGTACCAACATCAGAATTGTGGGGATGCCAGAAGAGAGAGAACAAGAAACCTAATTAAAGAAATAATGACTGAAAACTTCCCACATTTGGTAAAAGAAATAGACTTACCAGTCCAGGAAGCATACAGAACCCCATATAAAAGGAATCCAAAGAGGACCACACCAAGACACATCATAATTAAAATACCAAGAGCAAAAGACAAAGAGAGTATTAAGAGCAGCAAGAGAAAAACAGTTCATTACCTACAAGGGAGCACCCATTCTACTGTCAGCTGATTTCTCAACAGAAACAATGCAGGTCAGATGGGAGTGGCAAAAAATATTCAATGTGATGAATAGCAGGAACCTACAACCAAGAATACTCTATCCAGCAAAGCTATCATTCAGAATTGAAGGGCAAATAAAGAGCTTCACAGATAAGAAAAAGCTAAAGGAGTTCATCAACTCCAAACCAGTATTATATGAAATGCTGAAAGGTACTCTTTTAGGAGAGGAAAAAGAAAAAGGTAAAAGACAAAAATTTATGAACAACAAATACATATCTCTCAACAAGTGAATCTAAAATTAAGTGAATTAAAAATGTGATCAACAGAATAAACTGGTGAATATAATAGCATCAGGAGCACAGAAAGGGAGTGGACTGATAATTCTCAGGGGGAAAGAGGTGAGGGTTGTACAGGAAAAGACTGGACAAAAATCATACACCTCTGAGGGAGGGAGGTAAGGATAGAGGGAAGGTTGGGATCTGGGTAGAGGGGAGCTATGGAGGGGAAAAAAAGAGAAACAAGTGCAATAATCTGAATAATAAAGATTTAATTTTATAAAAAGAGTCCCACCAAAGTACTTGTATTCATTCATATAACCATAACCAATGGACACAGAGATTGGAGGGAGAGGAGAATGAGGGCAATGGGAAGATATGTACACATGTAATACATTGGTACCTCGAAATATGAGTTTAATTTGTTCTGTAACCTTGAGGCGTGGAAAACTATGAGTCTCTTGAGTCTCGGTCAACTGGTAGGTCATGTGCAGCTGGCTGATCCACACGATTACTTGTATCTCAACTGTTGCTCATATTTCAAAGCAAAAATCGCTCATATCTCAAAAATCTTGTATATTAGGGCACTCATATCTCGAGGTACCACTGTACATGAATAAAAATGAAAGAAAAAAAGAAAAAAAAAAACTATGAGCTACTATTTTTATGGATTTCAACACTTTATTTTATTTTTTATACTCTTTCCTGACTATTTATTCTTCATTGATTAAGTATTTCATATGTGTCTCTATGCCCCCTTTTCCCTCCATCCCCAACTCATGCTGCCCTGGTGTCTGTGTCCATTGGTTAGACTCATATGCATGCATACAAGTCCTTTGGTTGATCTCACTCCCTTACTTTTCCCTGTGGTTTGATGGTCTAATTGATGCTTTTGTATGTCTGGGTCTGTTTTTGCTCATCTGCTTATGTTGTTCATTATATTCTACAAATGAGTGAGAACAGGTTGTATTTATCTTTCTCTGACTAGCTTATTTCGCTTAGCACAATGCTCTCCAGTTCCATTCATACTGTTGCAAATGGTAAGAATCCCTTCTTTTTTATAGCAGTGTAGTATTCCATGGCAGACACAGAAACTGATAATATTTCCTCTCAATAGAAAGGCACGTGGGCAAAACCAAGAAGCTCGATAGAGAGAAAAGGCATGAAAGTACTCAGAGACCCAGCATCTGTGCCATAGACTAAATGTTTGTGCTCTTCTCTCATTCAGATGCTGGAACCTAATCACCAATGAGATCATATTAGAGGTGGGGACTTTGGGGATGATTAGGTGATGAGGGTGGGACATTTATGAATTGCAGTAGTGCCCTTACAAAAGGACCAGACAGTTCTCTCTTCCCTCCTACCATGTGAGAACACAGATGAGAACTAACCATCTAGGAAGTGGGCCCTTACCAAATACTCAAACACTGAGTCTACTGACACTTTGATCTTGGACTTTTCAGCCTCTGGAACTGTGAGAAATTTTTGTTGTTTAAGCCACCCAATTAATGGTATTTTTGTTTTAGCAGCATGAACTAACTAAAAGAATATCTTCCAGTCGGTGTGTTCTATAGATGGAGAAGTCACCTAGAAAAGTGGTGACCATGTTCCTTGAAGGCAAGGGCTATTGAAGCAACATGGCTACTATAGTGCTCCTGAGTCTGGAATGTTGTGAGAGTCAAAAGAGATGAAGCTACACAAAGTGGGTGAATATTATAATGGAATATTATCCTTGCTATAGCAAGAATAGAAGGTACCCTTGAGTGTGATACCAGACTTCCTAATCCCTCCTACTTCCAAAAGAATCATCTGGTAATAACTTTCAGAAGATCTCACTCATTCAGAATTGAGCAGAAAAAAAACAAGAATAAACACAGAGTAATATAAAGGAGTAATAACAGATTGAAACTAGATGCAAAATCTTCTATGTATAAAAGAAAATCACCAAAAATTAGATAAGAAATTAAAAATGTGACCCAGTGACCTGGAATGTGAGAGTATGGTAAAAATTGACTGGAGTGTGGGTTTGTATTTAAAAAGCAAACCTGGGAGCCCTGGCTGCTGTGGCTCAGTTGGTTGAGAGTCATCCATACACCGAGAGGTTGCCAGTTTGATTTCTGATTGGGGCACATGCCAAAGTTGTGAATTCAATTCCCAGTAGAGGGTCTGGTGGAGGCAGCCAATTGATGTTTCTATCTTTCCCTTTCCCTTCATCTCTCTCTAAAACAAAAATCAATAAAAAATACTTAAAAATATTTTTAAGTACCTTGATCAGTGAGACTCTTTTGGTTGGGTGTTATCTCATGCATCAAAAGGTCACCTGTTCCATTCCTGGTCAAGACTCATGCCTGGTTGTGGGCTTGATACCCTATAAGGGGTGTATAAGAGGCAGTCAATTGATGCTTTGTTATCACAGCAATGTTACTCTCTCTGACCCTCTCACTTCTTCTCTCTCTAAAAATTAACTTAAAACAAATTAAAGCACACCTGGGAGAAGCAGAAGAACAAGAGGCCACGAAAGGGTGACTCAGGTATATTATTGTGTAGCCCAGTATATGCATTAGGTAATGTAAAAGCATCAAAATTATAAATGTTAAAGCATCACAATTACAGGTGCTGGAAATGTTGTTAATGCAGGGCAGAAGATTATCTTGGGTTTGTAATGAGATTTGAAATGTAAAGAATATTGAGGAAATGCTTTCACTGATCTCTGATGACACCAAGATCTTTTCCTAGAGTTTACAACTAGGAAATCAAAACATGTTAGTAAGAACAAAAGGTTTACATTTGTCTTTCCAATTTTGTATTATAGCTTATAAACAACTAGGCAAATTTATTTTCTTAAATTTTTATTTTTCTTCTTAGAACCTTTAGTAGTTCTCACTATTTATTTATGTCATAACCAAGTTACATAAAATGTAAATTATCTTGAAAATGTCTTCCTTGGTTTACCAACTTTGTGTTTTGATACCTGACAGGTATCTGACAGATTAATTTCACAGACTCCAAAATCTAATATATTTATAGTTTATTTAAAATTTTTACCTCTACACTTTGCTGCGGCTGAACAGCAGCCCCTGAGTAAGAGATGAATGTACCTCTCTGACACATTGGTTGCTGTGAAGAGAGGGTTAAAGGACTGCCTGGCTAAAGGAACCAGACAGCCTTAATTGCCTGCCTTGTTAGGCTTTTATTGTAGCAGCAGTTTGGGATAAAGTTTATCTTTCAGATATGATATATAGAGTAAGTAATATTGAGAGGACACATGTGTTTATTTTGTCCTTTAACCAAGGACACCCAAAGATTAAGCATAATGATTTCAGTAAACACCCAAGGGTCTGCACATGCACAGAGACTACTTGTTTGGGTAGTTCAAGAAATAATTAGGGGCACCACCTTTGATACTCCCCTAATTCAGAATTCCAATAAAAGGGCAGGCGGCCTTCCACACACTTCCCTTTTCCCGGAATGTCCTTTTTACAAACTTTCCAACCAAATCCCATGCTTCCCCACAACACTTTTTTGTGTCTTTGCTCTCTTTCAAATGTTTAATGCCATTAATATTTCATTTTTAGGCTGCCTCAGGAAATTTTTAGAAAAATATTAAATTCATAATTTTTGAGAGATTAGATGGTGTATGATTTATAATGTATTGTTTTAGGCTTAGACAAAAGAACTTGTTTTTTCTCTATTACTGTATTGGATAATTTTGTAGTGTCCAAAAAATTTGAAAAAACACACAATTAGTAATAAATGATTTTTCCCTTATAAAAATAAAACAGAATGAAGATTAGTAATGTATTTTATGTAATATATTTTATGACCAAGAAAAACTTATATACAACAGAAATTAATAGCTATATTCATGAAATATAGATAATACATTTTGAAGATAGGAAACTCTATAAATGTACCTAAGTCATTAAAGTATATATTTCAATATATAAATAAATATTTTAACAATTACAAAGCTGGTTTTAATTCATAATTTTATTACT
>PVJN01034876.1:0-22465 GCA_004026805.1 Lasiurus borealis | reverse complement strand
CCCTAGCCTCTACCCTCGGGACACGAGAAGCATCCCTCCTCCAGAGCCACAAATGTCCGCAGACCTGGCCGAATGTCCCCCAGGGGTCAAACCGCCCTGGGTTCTGAACCTCTGCTTAATCCTAAAAATCAAAGACAAGACTGAGAACACCCTGGCACAGCCCCTCCAAACCGCACCCCCTCCCCCTCTCGCCAGCCCCTACCCCCTACCCCCTACCCCCGGCCTGGGCGCTGGGACAGGTCTCGGTAAAGGCCTTGTCCTTGTCGGGGCTGCGTGTGCCCCCGTGTGAACTCAGCGAGCGCAGAGGTGTGTGTGTGAGGAGCCCGGGTGCGCTCTGCTCGTAATTCTTTTATCTTCCGCTCACACCCTGGGCATTATGAACATTCGTCAAAATAATTGACGCGGGTGAAATTAGCACTTCCTGCTATGTCGGGCAGATAAACTTTGCTGAATATTGATTTCACACAAAGAAAATGACATGTGCTTAGGCCTAACCCTTTATCTGCCCGGGCCAGGGACACGCACGCAGGAGGAGGACCGGCTGGCCGCGGTGCACCAGCGGCCGCAGCATTACCTTTATCTCTTCTTCCGCAAGAAGACCAGGGAAGATAAGGAGCCGGAGGGAGGGCACGCACAGCCCCGGGCACTGGGGGATCCACAGAAGGCGTGGGACCGGCCACTCCTCTGGGGACGGGGGGACTCAGCTGATGAATGCAGAAGAGGGAGGCGGAGCAGAAGGGAAAAGGCAGGTGATGCTGGGAGGAGGGAGATGCTGAGAGGAGAGAGGAGTGTGGGGTCAGGCAGTCTTGGGTTCAGTCCCCTCCCAGTCGCTAAAAGAGGGCGACCGGCCATGCTGGTGTGCTAGGACTGAGGGGGTCCCCTGGGACGTGGGAATTTCAGGACAGTCTCGGGCAAGCCCGGGCACTGCAGGACTGTGGATACCTGGTCCCCAGTTTCCTCACCTGTAGAGCTGAGGAAGGTGAGGCCTGCCTCTCTGGACTGGGGGAGGGAGGCGAGAGTCCCTGGGTTTGTGCCATGTGGAGCCCCCCGTCATAACAGGCACAGTTCTGCACTACAGCCCCCTCTTCCCAGAAGCCCCTCTGACCACCCAGCTGGCAGAGACCGCGCGTGCCGTGAAGGTTCACAGGGCCTCCTGCCTGCACCCCAGCAGCCTCGGGGGTGTTCGCTGGAGGCCAGGACTGTCTAGGGTCTCTCCACACCCACTCAAGGCTCGGGCTGGGCAGAGGGGACTGACGGAGCGCTGGAGGGACATGTTTGCAGGTTGGGCCGATGGGGACTCTTCCCCGAGTCTCCTCTCTCCAGTTCAACTGGATCAGGACGTAATAACAACAACAACATCTATCATTCAGGGAGCCCTTCTGCAGGAATAATGGTTCCTGGTGTGTTTTAAGTATGTCTGTCTGTTTTCTAGAGAGAGGAAGGGAGAGAGAAATTGAAACACTGATGTGAGAGCAGAACATGGCTCAGCTGCCTCCTGCACACACCCCTCCCCCGCAACCCACCCCCACCCCCCACCCGGGAAGGGAGCACAAAACCCAGGCACGTGCCCTGACTGGGAATCGAACCAACAACCTTTTGGTACATGGGACGATGCCCAACCAATGGAGCCCCACCAGCCAAGGCCATAATGTTTTATCTTCTCACTTAATTCTAGAAACACCGGACGGCATTCTCACTTCCCGGTGGAGGAAACTGAGTCCTGGGGAGCAGGCAGGCCTGTGGCGACCACACGGCCGGGGCGGGCCTTGGACCAGGCACGCCTGGTGGTGGAGCCGTCAGACCGCCCTGTCTGCCTCCCGTTAGAGGCCACAGCGGAGGCAGCTGTCGTGACCTGGAGAGACCAGCTGGCCAGGGTTCCAGGCCTCCTCTCCACATCCTGGGGTGCGGCCGGGTTAGGGGGAATGGGGGTGGGGGCGTAGCTTGTGGGAATCCCTTTCCTCTCCAAGTGCCCATCCTTACCTGCCAAGTGAAGAGAATTTGCCATCAGAGGAAAGGTGCCCACACAGTGCCAAGGACACAAAGGCACAGCAGAGACAGAGATGCCTCAGGGGGTCACCGGGGTGGGGGCGCCCGGCACCCCCTCTGCGAAGGGGAAGACTGAATCTGATCCTCTCATGCCCCCCTGGCCTGATGACGTCTTGGTCTGGACATCTGGAGCCGCTGCCCCTCAGTCAGGTCTGAGATGCTCAAGTTCGGCCCCGGGCATGGGCGGCGGCCCCACCCGCAGGCCATTCCCCACTCGGTGCCCAAGCCTCGCGTCCCAACGGGGAGCCGGGGCTGCGGCTAATTGCAAATCATTTCTCCGGGCCCCCCACTGTTCGGCTAAATTCACTGGAACTAATGTGTCCCGAAACAAATTTCACAGAAGAGCCAGGGCAATTACAGGATGTCTGCGCCCCTCCCTGCCTCCCCCGTCTCCCGAGGCTCCGGCTGGCTCAGGGCGGGCACAGAGGACCGGATGGAGCGGGGCCGGGAACACGGACGCAGGGTGTCACCTCAGGGGCCAGAAGCCTGCTCCATCCAACCGTCCTCCGTGTGCCTTCCGCCCCTAAGTCTCCCTCCACCATCACTCCAGCAGGACGGGCTTTCTCTCCCCACCCCCTCCCGGCTTCCCCATCAGCTTCACCCTGAGCTTAGGACCCAGATGAAGAAAGCATGCGCTGGCTCCACCGTCAGACAGACTTGGGTTCAAATCCCAGCCTCAGCACTCAGGAGCTGCGCGTCCTTAGAAAAGTCACTTAACCCCTCAGACACTCGGTTTCCCAGTCCTGGAAATGAGGGTCGCGTGCTTGGCTGGTACTGGCTTTTGTGAATATTAGATAAATGACACAGGTAAGATGTTTTGAGGTGGGCCAGCACGTAGTAGGCCCTCAACACAGACCGATCTCCTCTGGTCCCGGCTTCAGTGTGATCATTTCAAGGTGATCAGGTGAATGTCCTCTGAGAACCCCAGTATCAATTCGAGGCGAGAGGAGTCAGAAGGCAAAGACCCAGGCTCACCTCCAGACAAGCAATGCCCCCCTGCAACACGCCCCATCTCTCTTCCCCATCTCCTCCCAGCCTCAGTTTTCCAGGTCTTTCCCATCAGAACAACCCTCCTTCCTCCACTGCCTTCCCACGTTTCCCATGAGCCCCTCGGAGAGCCTTTTTGATTTTCATTCTGCATCTCTCCCTCCTTGGTTGACTAAAGTCACTCAGAGAGGACGGTGTGGCCAAGACGGCTTGTGTGACTGCTGGGCGGATGCGGGGCAGCTTTTCCATCATGGACTTGTGGCAACAGTTTCCCTTCAAAGTCGCCAACAGGACGTCAGGCTGCAGTGGCAGGGGCAGGGGCTGGGGGTGAGGTCAGCAGGGGGTGACCTGTCACCTCGGGGCGGGTTGGAAGCCTAGTCCTCGGCCTTATGTTCATGACAGCGAGCCAGCCTGTAGGCGGGTGGTCAGTGAGACTGTCCTATGTGGCCAGATTCATGCCATCTTTTATTTTTTCCAAAATTAGAAAAACACTCACTCACTTATAACTTAAGATGCACCTAGGAGAAGTGTTGGAACCCCAAGATGCAATGATTAATTTCATAAATACGTACTGAGCTTCTGCCATCCACCAGGCCAGGGGTAAGGTGCTGAGGGGCCAGCTAAACAAGACAGATCCCATCCCTGGTCTTGGCTCGCAATCTGGTGGGAGAAACAGATAGTGAACAAGCAGAAACACAGTATCAGATAAAACTAGGTACAATTAAGATAACGAAGATAAAACAAACAGGGCACTGTGAGTACGAGAGGTCTATTAGATTAAGTTGTCGTGACATGGTGATGTTGCAACCAGGAACTAATGGCAAGAAAGAGCCAGGGTGATCTGGGGTAAAGTGTTCCGATAAGGGCCAGCAAGTGCAAAGGCCCTGTGGTAGAAATGAGCTGGAACGGCTAGAGCTGAGTGAGCAAGGCAGTGACTGAGAGGAGATGAGCTGGGCCAGGCCATGCAGAGACCGAGGACAAGGGGAGGCCATCGCAGAGTTTTGTGAACTCCGGTGTTTGGAAGATCCTGTGACTGTGATGCGGGTTGAGGTCAAGGAGCATAAAAGAGGAAACAGAACCAAAGGGGAGGCTGTTGTCCAGGGGAGCAGTAACAGAGTCCTGGCCTGGGGTGGAGGGGGGCCACTGCCACCGGGGGTCCTGTCCAGTCAGACAGGTGGGAAAGGACTCGGAGAGAGGCAGGCAGGCACCTGCCCCAGGCACCCAGAAGTCAGAACTGCAGTCTCCCGCAGCTCTGCTTCATTTCCTCACCATTAACGGCTCAGGGGGGAAGTCGGCAGGAAGAGCTCCAGCTAAGGCTCGAGGCTTCCCTAGCAGAGGGCTCGCCACTTAAAGAACCCCTGTAGTGTATCCTTTTGTGATGAGAGTAATCACCCCTAATTTATCTGCTTCATACGTTCAGTAGCACAGTTCCTTTAAGCACTGTGAGCACATCCGTATTCCCATCCAGAAATACAATACTATTTGTAAAACCCCACTTGCATCTGGGGGGGCCACTCTTTCACATCGGTGAGCACCTTGGGGGTCAGAGGCAGTTTGAGTCGTCTCTGGGTCCCGTAGGCACATGGGAATCACAGCCACGTGACAGGGCAGGCAATGCCCTCACTGCATGCTCAGCATGCTCCCTAATTTCTCTTCAGTCCGCACCATACAGAATGAAGTGGGCTTGTTTTGTCTCCTATTGACAGATGGGGAACCGGCTCAGAGAGGTGAATCGACTGGCCCAATGTCACACAGCCTGCAAAAGCCAGGGCTCATGTTCTGAAATTCCAGGGCTACTCTGAGGAAGGAGGGAGGAGAGAAAAGGAAAGGAGGATTATTTCGAGATGAAACTCAGTTCTTTGCGGGGCAGCTTCAGCCACGGCTACCCGCAAGCTGGCGCTGCCTCTGGGATTTCTGGTGCTTGAAATCTCTTTCTGCCTCGAACCGGTTGTCTCTTGTGTCCTCAACCTCTCCTCCAGTGAGTCTCTTATTCCCTCCCCCCAGCATCCCCGCTAGGGAGTGAGGGTGGGGCGGCCCCTGGGACACACACACACTCGAGGAAGTTGTCTCCTGCGACCCCACCTGCCCTTGGCTAAATCAATGCAGTGTCAGCCCAGATAATTCCAGAGCCATAAAGATGATATAAAGGGGAGGGGGCGGTCAGTGCTGGGGAGGGTGGTGGTGGAGGAGGAGATTACAAAAAAGAGGATGAGCGGCCTGGCTTTGCTCCTTATCTAGTCCCCGGCAGGCCTGGCTGGCCCACCCCGACGCCCCGCTCCATGCAGCAGGAGCCCCAGAGAAGGACTCTTCCCGCTGGAGGGCAGGGCCTGTCTGGGAGGCAGAGACAGCTGAGCGCGGGAAAGTGAGCTGGGGTCCTGCAGAGCTGCTCCTAGGCTGGGGCCTGGGAGCTGGGCGGCCTGCCTGCCTGGAAGACCCAAGCCTCGCCCAGCTATGGATGGAAGTGTCGGGGAGGCCAGAGGTCACCCTCGGACCACTTGGTTATGTTTATGAATGATTACGGACCTGGGCAGGGCGGAGCTCTCATCCCCAGGGGACCTCTCTGAGCCTCAGTCCCCCATCTGTGCAATGGGCTGGCCCTTCAGCAGAACTCTTTGTGGGAGGATGTGGGGGGAGGGCAGCCCCCGTGCAGGGGCTGAGTCCCCACTGAGGGCTCCGTTCTTCCCGGAGGGACAGGCAGACACCCAAACACAGAGGCAGAGAAGGAAAGAGGCCAAGAGAGAGAGGAAGACCGAGAGTCAGAGACCCTGAGATAAGCTGGCGGAGACAGAGAGATGGAGAAAATAAGGGAGAGTGAGTGAGAGATTCCGAGATAGAGACGCCAGAGATCGAAACTGAGACAGAGTCAAACACCCAGGGAGGAAAAAAGGGAGAACGAGGGGCACCTGGAAACCCAGACACCTGGATAGACAGACAGAGGGACCCAGAGAGAGAGACAAAGAGAGAATAGATGAGAGGCGGGGGTCAGACGGAGGGAGAAGAGCAGAGAGTCTAATCAGGGTGGAGGGGCCTCCCCGCCCCCACTCCCTGCGCCAAGCACCCTTTCCTTCCTGCCTCTGCCGACACCCCAACACCCCGTCCCGGACCCCACCCGCCTGCGCCCAGCCGCTGCTGCGGGCGGCGCTCCCCCACCTGTCACCCACCCGGCCCCACCGCCCCGGCCCCCGAGGCTGCCTCCCACCCCCACCCCCACCCTCCTAACGCGGCAGGGTTTGCTGGCGCCTTTGTGGCCGCCCCGAAGTGCGCGGCGACAAAGGCGGGGGTGACAGGGGTTAATTCGCGCACGGAGGTAGGACGCGCGGGCGCCGGGCGGAACAATGCCCGCGGCGCGCCTTTGAGCGGGGCCATTGTGCGCTGTGTGAACCGGGAAATCTGTTCCCCGCCGCCCGGAGGCGCGGGCGGGGCGGGGCGGGGCGGGTGCGGGGTAGGTGCGCGCAGGCGGAGGGGCAGCCTTTTTGTATTGGGTTTGGGTTTAACCCTCCCGTCCTCTCTGCATCCTTGAACTCTGGGCTGGGGGAGAGCTGAGGCCAGAAGGAGGTCAAGGTTCTCCTGTCCTGCCTGCGCCCCTGACATGCAGTGTGACCTGGGCAAGTCGTGTTCCTCTCTGAGCCTCCTCTCCCCACCTGAAAACTCACAGGGCGGACTCCACAGCCGGGCCGTTCGGGGAGCTGAACCTCAGGACTGGAAGGGGTCTCGGGTGAGGCAGAGGGCAGACCTCAAGTTCCCGCAGGCTGCTGGGCGACCTCGGGGGAGTCTCCTACCCTCTCTGTGCCCCCAATTCCTGTTGGCTCTGAGAAGCATTGGGAGAGGTCCAGGAGGTGGTGTGTGCCAGGGTCTTACTGGGTTCTGCTCGCCCTACTCGTACAGCATAATAGTAACACCAGCGTTGCTGAGTTCTCGCTGTGCTGGGCCCTAGTCTAATGGGATGATACATATTTTAGGGTCAATACTACATATATTACTATATATATATATATATATATATATATATATATAGTCACTAAACTCTATTATTTGCTAGCTTTGTCACTTACTCTCCTAAAGCCTCTGTTTGCTCTTCTCTAAAATAAGAACAATGCCTACCCCAGGGCAACATGGATTCCCGGCTTCCCTTTTTGTGTATATTTAATATTTTTTCTATGCACATCTCTTTATTGTAAAAGAATCACATACTCATTCTGACAGCTTCACCAGGTGTGGCCCCCAGTAAGTTACACACAGTCAGGTGCCTGCCAGGTTATGGCAGTTGGGCCCGTGCCGAAGGAGCCAGGCCAAGAGGCGGTGTGAGAGTCCAGGCCATGTCCCTCCATTCTCTCACAGCGGCCAAACCAATGTGTCGGTGCCAGCAGGGAAGAGGAGGGGGAGCGAGATATTTATGGCTCTTCATTTTTTGCTTCTTAATATATTTTTATTGATCTCACAGAGGAAGGGGAAGGGAGATAGAAACACAATGATGAGAGAGAATCGCTGATTGGCTGCCTCCTGCACGCCCCCTACAGGGGATCGAACCCGCAGCCCAGACATGTGCCCTTGACCGGATTCAAACTCGGGACCCTTCAGTCTGCAGGCCAACGCTCTATCCACTGAGTCAAACTGACTAGGGCTGTCTATGTCTCGTCTAAAAGTCAGAGTAACTGGTGGGACAGGTGCAGGTGGGGCCAGGTGTAGGCAGTGCACTGGACACTGGGGGAGGCGGTTTGCTGGAACCCGAAGGCTGTTAATCATGAAGCCCACGATGAGAATAACAGGACAGTCGCCGGAGGGGCAAGAGCCCCGGCAGGGCATCTCGGAGCCCATACATGTGCCTACCAATAGCGCAGCCACTCTGCCCATCACCAACTCCGAGTTCACCCCACAGGGACCCTTCGCCCAAAGGGCCCGGGCGCTGCACTTGCACCTGGCCTCCAGGTGAGGAAACAGTGAAGCCAGATGGTCCGAGGACCCGGTTCTCCTGGGACGTCTCTGGGAAGAACTCTCGGAGTGGCAGTCTGGCGGGGCACTTGCCAATTCTGCGATAAAAGTAGCAGTTCTCTGCTCCTCAGACCTGGACAGCTGTAAGTGCCCTATCGGCAGCTCCAGGAGGCGCGTATTCCGGGACTGGGCGCACTCTGGTGGCATCATGGAATGCCCACTGGGCGGGGGGTGTTTGGAAGCCTGAGGTGGGCCTGTATTTCCACTTCTTAGCTGACGCTCGTGCCTGCTGCCTCCAGCAGGGCTGTGGAGGCCGCACAGTGGGGCTGTGAAGGCGGCCCTCAGAGCCAGGATGACCCGCTCTGCTTTCTTCTCGCCAAGCACACATCCCCTAATTTTCCTTTACCCAGAGGGCAGCCCGTTTCAAAACCTCCCAAAGTCCGGGGCCTTTTCCCTCTGATTCGTTGCTTTCCTAAATTCTTCCTTCCCAGGGTTCTTTCCCGGGCTGGTGGCCGGGGCCGCTCACTCCTTTGCATGTTACTCGGTGGCCTGGACCAGGCCAAGGGCCACTGGAGCCTGCGATGGTGTCTGCTTCAGCTTCAGACCCGGTTTACGGCCGGAGATGAGCTTTGTGCTTGGGAAGGAACTTGCTGGGAGGGAATCGAAGGACACCTGTCCCAGGTTCGATTCCGGTCAAGGGCATGTATCTTGGTTGAGGCCACATACCCAGTTGGGGGAGTGCAGGAGGCAGCTGATCGATGTTTCTCTCTCATTGATGTTTCTAACTCTCTATCCCTCTCCTTTCCTCTCTGTAAAAAAAATCAATAAAATATTTAAAAAAAAAGACTGGCTGAGCCTGCCCAGTGCTGACAGGTAATGGATGCCGAGGCGGAAACTGCTGAGTCACCAGAACACCTTTGGGACCATCACGGGTGGGATTATAGTCTTAACCGGTAAGTAAGAGGGCAAGCCAGGCAGGACCAGTGGATATGTTCCTTCTCCTGGGAGAGAGAACCGCTTGGGGGACATGAGCCAGCCCAGGCTTCCCACCCGGCCTCTCAGTCCCTGCCCAGCAAGGGGCGGGGGGGACCTGATGCAGCAAGAGGTGCTGGGGGGAAGGCGACGGGAGGGGAAGATGGACCCGGCCCTTTGGGGACCCGGTGGGCTGCACTGAAGAAAGAGCATTTGTCTCTTCTGTGAAGGACTGAGATGACTCTTCTAGAATCATGGTCCCAGAAACAGAAGCTCAGAGAAGCTCATTTAACGATGCTTAACCTGCCCTCGCCAGTTTGGCTCAGTGGATAGAGCATTGGCCTGCGGACTGAAGGGTCCCAAGTTTGATTCTGGTCAAGGGCACATAAAATCCCCTTTTTATTGACTTCACAGAGGAAGAGGGATGGAGAGTGAGATAGAAACATCAATGATGAGAGAGATCCCCCTACTGGGAATTGAGCCCACAACCCAGGCATGTGCCCTCGATCGGATTCGAACTCAGGATCCTTCCGTCTGCAGCAGGGGGTGTGCTGGAGGCAGCCAATCAATTATTCTCTCCTCATTAATGTTTCTCTCCCTTCCTCCCTAAAATCAATATATATATGCTTGGCCTCTTCTGGGGTTACACACCCCTTCTGTGGTTATGCCAGACCCTCTCCCCGGAAAAATGCCCACCTGTCTGTATGCTCACCTGCCCCAATTCCAATAAGGGACTCGGAGACAGAAGGATGGTGAAATGAGACCTGGAATACGTTCTCCAGTGCCGTGTCTGTGGGCAGGCAGGACCCCTGGAGAAGTGAACACAGGCCATTGAACCATATTGCGTGAGAGTCCCTTCTCCGGTTCCTAACTGGCTGAGCACTGTGGTCTTCTTGTCTCCTATTGGTTTATCCTAAAAATGGGCGGAGGCCTTCGCTAGTTGTCTCCACCTCCCTTTGTCTCTGGGAATCTTCCTGGAAAATGCACTACACAGTCACGTGCACAGCTCTCATACTCTCTTCCCACCTCCTCCCCACATCCTGTTTGCTCTGGGAAATTCAGTAACCGACTGGCCACATGCTGTTTCTTTTCTATGAAGATTTGCCCTTGCAGCCTCAGCAGCCCCCCATTCTTCTCCGCACCCCAGAAGCCGGGCTGAGAACCTCCATGGCAGCAATAATGATCCAGAGCCGGACTGCAGGCCTCGGCTTCGCTGTGCTCATGATGTGGCCCAAATCCCTGGGTGCCCTTGAGTGAGCCTAGAACTCCGCTCTGAGGCTGTCATGGCATTCAGAATCTGGGTTCCCAAGGTGCATATGCAGGGGCCCCCCCACATCTCTGGGCTCCCTGAACAGTGCTCTCTATTCTGTGCACAGGATGGGTGGGGTGCTGAGAGCCACAAACTGCTGGGAGACAGGGAGCAGCCGTGGCCAGCAGGTGCCTACAGCCCGCGTGCCTGGACGGGCACAGATGGAGTGGCTCTGAGCTGGGGGCAAGGGGCAGATGCAGCCACCCCTGGAGCCTCAGCTGCCTCGTTATCTCTTCATTGTCTCCCTGTCACCCCAGCCCAGCCTCCTCCTCCCTCCTCGGCTGCCCTTCTGTCATGTCCTCGTGGCCCCCCTCATCCAGCAGCCCAGGCCCCAGGACTCTAGCGAGAGCTCCAGCGAGGGTCCCCCGCAGGTTTTCCTGCTCTGGGGGCCATGGAGTGGGCAGGAGGGAGGGCACTCGGCTGGAGAGGCCGGGATGGGGGCTGTGAGACAGTCTATAAATCACGCCCCACTGCGCTCCTGTTTAACACACACTTCTCCACTGAGTTGTCAGTGAAACCGTTAATTAATTAGCTAATCCCGCAATGAAGTGGATTCTAAATGGTTCTCCCCTCCCAGCCTCCCATTTAGATAATTGCTGCTGAGGGATCTTGTGTGAGAGACATTTTCTCCATCGGGGATGGGCCTGGAACACTGAGGGAGATGAATCAAAAGAAAGGGGTCCATGTGCTATTTCCCCAAGCTCCTGTTAGTGGGGGACCCTTCTCAGCCCCAGCAAAAACTGGGAAGGGGCTTGTCAGGGAATGAGACAAAGGATGGACAGGGGAACTGAGCTTTAGTGTTTTGGGTTTGTTTTTAATCTTTGTGATGCTTTGTGACTATGGCAATCTTCCTGGGGCAGGCAGGATAAATGATGGTGATGGTGACGGTGCTGATGATGGTGAAGGTGATGGTGACGGTGATGGTGATGGTGATGGTGCCAGTGATGGTGCTGCTGATGATGGTGATGATGACAGTGATGCTGACGGTGATGGTGATGGTGATGATGATGGTGACAGTACTGATGTTGGTGATGGTGATGGTGATGATGGTGACAGTGATGATGATGATGGTGGTGGTGGTGGAAGGTGGCGGTGGTTATGGTGGGTCAGGCACCTGGCTACATGTTTGACATACATGATCTCATTCAACTCCCAGCCTACATTGAAACAGGTGGCTTTACCGGCCCAGTACCCCTCCCCACCTGGACCTCCTCCCCAACCATGGTCTGTGTCCCCGTGCTTTCACCTGCAGCTCCCGGGGAGGGACACTGTGTGAATCCACTCATCAGAGTGTGTTTTCCACCACAAGCCCCACCCCCAGCTGCGTGGAGCAGGAAAGACGCTTCTTCTTTCTTGAAATGCGAACGAACCTGAGAGAAGGTCAGCCTGTAGTTGCTGGAAGCCTTCCTGCCACCAAGTGTGAGGCTGCCAGAGTCACCTCCCGCCTGCCAGTCTCCTTTGAGCCCCTGGATCCAGCTGTGCTTGCAGCCTGCGCACACCTGGATGTTTTTGTCGTTTACAGCATGGTCATCGGTATGGCAGGTGCTGCTGGTCACCCACCAGTGTCCATTTTTTCTCTCTTCCTCATCAACAGAAGTCTGGTTTTGTCCGAGGCAGCAGTGACACTCACGGAAATACTCCTACCTTTTTGCAGCTCTAGGCAGCCGTGGGACCCAGTTCTAGGCAGTGAGATGAGCGGCCTTTAGCAAGGACAGGCTCCAGGCAAAATTCCAAAACAGGGAAGGAAGGTGGGAAAAGCTGGGAAGAAACAGCCCTCTGAGCATAGCAGGTCCAAGATCCTGCCTGGGAAGCAACTTTCAGCACAGAGCCTGGGTCCTGAGTCCTGCTCCCCATGGACCTGTGTCTACCGGATGGTGGCCACTTGGTTTAATTAGCCGGTGCCGCCCCACCCTCAGTGCTTTAAAGGAGCAGCCAATGTGCCGGCACAAGGAGGATGGAGAAGCCGGCCGTTGAGCGTTGATGATGTTCAAGTTCCAATGCAGGGCCAGGTGCCGCCCGGGTCGCAGAACCTGGAATGGAGCTGGTGGTCCTGGGAACAAGGGCCAGAAAGGAGACTCGTTGGCCCAAGTTCATGTCTTAGAATCTCGGCGTGAGAGGGTTCCAGACTATGAGTTTGAGAGAAACTGAACACTGTGTTGTTTTAGAATTTTAGGACTCTCCACAAAATCACCTTAGAATGATGGAATTGTAAATATGAGACTAAGAGGGTCTAAAATTCTAGCTTGGTAGGAACTTAGAACCATAGGATGGTAGAATTAGAGAAATCTTGCCTAATGGAAGCGCTAAAGGCATACAGCCCTTCTTCCTTTATGGAATCTAGGAATCATAAACTTTTAGGAAATGTATTAAGTAAAACCTCAGAATTATAAAATTCTAGAATATTAAGCAGATTAGCTTTAGGGCTCTTATGCCCTTGAAGTTCTAGATGAGAAGAACTACAAAGGGGACATGTTGCAGGCAATGAGGGTGTTGACTGTATGGACTGTGGTGGTTTTGAGGTGTATAATGTATCAAAACTTACCAAGTTGTACACTTTACATACCTGCGATGAACTGTACGTCAATCGCACCTCGCTGTAAAAACTGAGTGTGCATAGGGGGTTCAGTAAGGGACCGGTGGCATTTGTGGCCTGGCAACAGGGAACCGGCCCGGGGGCCCCGGTTGAGGCTGGGAGCCAGCCCGCCCTCCTTCCTTGCAAAATCAACTCCCTGCTCACGGGACCTCCGTGGTTAATTCCTCTTCCCCGGGGAGTCCTGGGAAACCAGGCCTCATTAGTTGAGGCCCGGCATCATGGAACTTCATGTTTGTTAAAGATTAATGGGGTGTCTCCCGTGCTGGATCTGAGGGGTCTCCCAGCCTCGTTTCTTCCGAATCAGCCCCCTGCCACGACTACTCATCAGTCACGGGGGAGGCGGCCCGCCTGGGAGCTGAGGGAAGTGGTCGGTGAGCGCTAATGGGCCCCTCTCAGCCCTCCCCACGGCCTCGGATTCCCTCTAAAGACCAGTTGGAGACAAGATCAACTCAGAGTCCTGGGGTGACTCAACCGCCCAAAGCCAGTGTTTCCCCGCAGAGGGGTCACCTGGGGAGGCCACATGCGTCTTCTGGAGGAGGCTGCCATGTTGCAAGACAGTGGTGACAGCGTCCCCACGATACGTCCTCAGAGGAAGCAGCAGCGTCTGGGGCAGGCCTCCCAGTGGGATCGCAGGTCTTCCTCTGGCCGATGGACCCCATGTCCAGACACAGCCACAGGCCAGCAGCAGCCTGCCCGCCTCCCTGCTCCCGTCACACCTGCCACACGGGCCATCCCTTGTTTCATGTCTCTGAGATCCGTGAAGGCTGGGACCCCGCCTGGCTTGTGTTCCCCTCTATTCCCAGCATGTGGCGCTGCTTGGCATACAGTTGGTGTCCAATAATTGTTTGCCAAATGAAAGAATGGGCCTTCTCTCTGCATATTCAACATCTACCTGCTGACCCTTTTCTCCTTGTCTGTTGCTGGCCTCACTGGGTCTCACCTGGACGCCTTCGACAGTTCCCCCCAGAAGGAAGGACCTCTGCTTTCTGTTTTGCGTCCAACCCCTACACAGAGCAGCCAGTGAGCTTTTAAAACTAAAGCCAGATTCTGTGAATTCACCAACTCAGAGTTAACCAATGGCTGCATTGGGCTCACCGGAAATGCACCCTCTTCTCCCTGCCACAAAGCCCTGTGTGGTCCCGCCACTTCCTCCCACCATTCATTCCTCCCCCACTGCCCAGTCTCACCACCTCTCCCTGCTCACTGGCTCTAGCCAATCCGAGCCCTAGCTGCTCCTCAAACATCCCCAGCGTGTGTCCGCCTCAGGGTGTCCGCACTGGCTGTTCCCTCTTCCTGGAGCTCCTCTCCACCTCTGTCTGCTCTGTCCCCCTCAGCGCCCTCACTCTCTTCCTTCTCTCCGAAACCAGTTCCACTCCATCAGAGACAAGGATGTGGCCTTGGGTGCAAGATCTAGGGAGCTGCCAGAAAAGTCAGTACCCACGAAAAGTAACATTTTGATGCAAAATTTTGAAAAATCGAATTAAATATAAAAGTCCATGAATGGCCCTGGCAGGTTTGGTTCAGTGGATAGAGCATCAGATTGAGGACTCAAGTGTCCCAAGTTCAATTCCTGTCAAGGGCATGTGCCTTGGTTGCAGGCACATCCCCAGTGGGAAGTGTGCAGGAGGCAGCTGATCGATGTTTCTCCCTCATTGATGTTTCTGGCTCTCTATCCCTCTCCCTCCCTCTCTGTAAAAAATCAATAAAATATATTTTAAAATAAATAAATAAATAAATACATAAATAAAATAAAAGTCCATGAATGGAAAATCCAAGATGGTGGCATACGTAAACACCTACACTGCTGCCTCGAAAAAACAATTTCAAAACTACAACTAAAAGATAGAATGGACATCATCCAGAACCACAGGAAAGCTGGCTGAGTGGAAATTCTATAACTAGAAGGAAAGAGAGGGGCTCACAGAGACCCAGAGGAGTTGCAAAAAGCTGAGGTACGGAGACGCGAGCGTGGAGAGAGCAGGTGCCGGAGTACCTGGCTGGCTTTCTCTGGCAGAAGGGAGACAGAGACTCTCAACGGCATTGAACCCCTTATTCTATGACACTAAACCCCAGATCCAGCTGAAACTCATACGGGAAGAGTTTGGATTGTGAAAAGGGAGAGGTGCACGGAAATTTAGAGGAGTTGCAAAAGATCAGAAGTCTGGTGGCATGCACGGCACTGCATGCAGAGGACTGACTGCTGATTGTGTCGCTGGCTTTCACGAGTGGGCGGGAGACAGAGCCTCCCAACTGCGCCACTTCTGACTCCACTAAATCCCAGTTTCGGGCAAAACCCTGGGGACCCAGACTCATATGGTCCTGGAGCGCAGGGGAGCCAGAGGGGCAGTGGTCTAGAGGCACTGCGAAAGAAAGAGCACAAGTACGCACAGGGACCGCTCCAGCTATTACCTAGTCACATGAGACTCAGAGGCCGTGGAGGGCAGGGCCGACTGGAAGGCAAGGCGGTCCTTTAAGCCCTGAGACTCCACCCCTCCCAAGCTCAACAGAGAGGCTTTTGTGGTTTTGCAAGTCTGGTTTCAAAAGGCTGAATCCAGAAGTTCTCCCAGCATAGTGAAAATGCCGAGATAAGGGAAGGGATCACAAACAAAAGAAATGGAGGAAAACAAATGACTGGATATAGAGTTCAAAACCATGCTTATAAAGTTTTTCAAGAATATCCTAGAAAAGTTGGATAAAGTTAGCGAGACCCAAGAGGAGATGAAAAAGAACCAACTAGAAATGGAAAAGATCCAACTAGAGATGAAAAAGGACCAACTAGAGATGGAAAAGGACCAACTAGAAATTAAACATACACTGACTAAAATAAAAAATATTATACAGAGATCTAACAGCAGACTAGAGGAAGGCAAAAATCAAGTCAAAAATTTGAAATATAAAGAATCAGAAAGCACTCAACTTGAAAAGCAAGAAGAGAAAAGAATCCCAAAATGTGAAGATAGTATAAGGAGCCTCTGGGACAGCTTCAAGTGTACCAACATCAGAATTGTGGGGGTGCCAGAGGAAGAGAGAGAGCAAGATACTGAAAACCTATTTAAAGAAATAATGACTGAAAACTTCCCACATCTGGTAAAAGAAATAGACTTACAACTCCAGGAAACACACAGAACCCCATATAAAAGGAATCCAAAGAGGACCACACCAAGACACATCATAATTAAAGTACCAAGAGCAAAAGACAAAGAGAGAATATTAAAAGCAGCAAGAGAAAAACAGTTCATTACCTACAAGGGAGCACCCATACGACTGTCAGCTGATTTCTCAACAGAAACGATGCAGGCCAGACAGGAGTGGCAAGAAATATTCAACATGATGAATAGCAAGAACCTACAACCAAGAATAATCTATCCAGCAAAGCTATCATTTAGAATTGAAGGGCAGATAAAGAGCTTCACAGATAAGAAAAAACTAAAGGAGTTCATCAATTCCAAACCAGTATTATATGAAACTTTGAAAGGTACTCTTTTAGAAGAGGAAGAAGAAAAAGGTAAAAGACAAAAAATTATGAACAACAAATACATATCTATCAACAAGTGAATCTAAAAATTAAGTGAATTAAAAATTTGATCAACATAATAAACTGATGAATATAATAGAATCAGGAGCACAGAAAGGGAGTGGACTGATAATTCTCGGGGGGAAAGGGTGGGTGTACACGGAGAGAGTGGACAAAAATCATACACCTATGGATGAGGTCAATGGGAGGGAGGTAAGGGTAGAGGGAAGGGTGGGAGCCGGGTGGAGGGGAGCTATGGAAGGGAAAAAAGAAACAAATGTAATAATCTGAAGAATAAAGATTTAAATTAAAAAAAAAAGTCCATGAATGAACCACACGTTTGCCCACAGATGAATGGATACATAAAACACTGTGCATGCAATGGAGCACTCTCCAGCCATAAAAAGGGACGAAGTGCTGACTTGTGCCACAACATGGATGAGCCCAGAAAACATTCTGCCGGGGAGAGAAGCAAAACACCGAAGACATAGGAAATATACACGAATCCCGAAGAGACGAGGCCAGAGGCAGGAGGCAGGCTGGTGGTTGCCGAGGGCGGGAGGAGGGGGCGGGCAGCGCCGTGGGCGTGGGTTCTTCTTTGGGTGGAAATGCTCTGGGATCAGTGGTGACGGGTGCTGGTCACCCACAACTGTAAATGCACCAAAAGCCATCGGACTGCACCCTTAGAAACGGAGAGCTGTACGTTCGATGAGTTTTCTGTCAATTATTAGGACCGACGACAAGTAAGATACCGGCATTTTAAACAGGGACAAGATCTGCAGCAGCGCCATGCTGGCCCCATGGAGCTGGAGGCAGAAGGAGGAACTGGCACCTTGCGTTGTGTCTCCGCCTCCTCCCAGGGGCCTGTGGGGACACCCTGGCTTGCAGCGCCCCCTTTAGCTCCTGCTTTATCTTCTGTTTTCCAAAGCCTCCTGGGTTTGCCTGCTGCCTTATTCAGTTGGCTCCAGGAGGGGGAGAAGCTCTGTTGACGACGTTAGTCTTGGGCACTGCAGGGTCCCCAGCACGCAGCCCTGCCTGCACACAGTGGGCACTCAAAACATGCTTCTTGGGCCCTGGCTGGGGAGCTCTGTTGGTTAGAGCGCTGTCCCGATAAGCCAGGGTTAGGGGTTGAAACACAGATCAGGGCACATATAAGAATCAACCAAGGAATGCATAGATGAGTGAACAACAAATCAATGTTTCTCTCTCAATATTTTTTTGTTAAAAAAATGCCAATGTATGCTCTTGGTATTTTCTCAATCAATATTTTTTAAAAAAGACTTCTTGGATGGATGAATGAATGAATGAGAGCTAGAACAAGCTGGCTTCCTGGATCCGGGAGGATGGATGGAACAGAGACCAGAGAAAAAGCTGGCTAAAACCCACCTCCCCCTCATTGCTCCCCAGAATCCCAGCGCCGGAGGAATTCTGTTAGAGGTGGTACCAAGGCCCGGACACCCCAGCAAACCAGAGAAGCACTCCACCCCCCACACTTCTTGGGATGTGGTCCAGGGAAGAGGGTCCCTTCTGCTCCACAGGCCTGGTTGGGGGCAGACGGGGGCGGCAGGGCTGGGGCGGGAGGCTGGTGAAGGACAAGCTTTGCTCTGAGGAGTGAGGGGGGGCTCAGACCCAGGCCCAGGCCCAGGCAGAGAGACGGGGAATCCGTGGTGTTTGCTGAGCAAACACTGCCGGGTGGGGAGAAGCTGTGGCAGAGTGTTTAACACACATCTCATGTTTGCTGGCAAATATCCCCAGCCTGCCTCGCCAGCCCCCCACCCCCACCCCAGTGGGGCTGCGGGTGCAAAGTGAATGGGGGAGATGAGGGCGGGGGGGGCAGGGGGTGTTGGGCTCCTGGGTCAGGCTCTGCAGCGGTGGGTGGGGAGGGAGGGAAGGAGGAAAGGGCGCCATAAAGATTCACCCCGGGGCTGGGAGGACACTGATGTGCAGACCACGGCAGAGAGTCCGCTCTCTGACCTCTGCCTCGTCCAAACCCGCCTGAGGCCCACACAGCTTTTGGGGGGAAGACATAGGGGGCCCTTCACAACTGAGATCTGCCCATTTTCAAGCTGTGTGATGGTGAACAGATGGGGTGATATCTCTGAGCCTCATCCTACAATAGTCAAGGCAATAATGTTTCTAGGGAATGGCCCATGGTGCTAACCTCTCTGTGCCTCAGTTTCCCCATCTTAAAACGGGGACAGTCATGATGCCACCCTCATATTTTTGTTTTTCTTTTTATTTAAGAAGGTTGCAGCTGAGACCGGTTTGGCTCAGTGGATAGAACATCAGCCTGTGGACTTAAGGGTCCCAGGTTCTATTCCAGTTGGGAGCATGTACCTTGGTTGCGGGCACATCTCCAGTGGGGGGTGTGCAGGAGATGGCTGATCAGTGTTTCTCTCTCATCAATGTTTCTAACTCTGTCTCTCTCTTCCTCTTTGTAAAAAATCAATAAAATAAAAAAAAAGAACTCGGAGCTGCCCCAGCCTGATTATCAAACACACACCTATACATTTTTGTGAGAAATAATGGAGTCAGAAAGAGTTCCCCAGAAGTCAATGCCTGCTTCCAGCACACGGACTGAGCCTGCCCACATCAGAGAAGGCCAGGGAGAGACACGCAGCCCGCCCGGAGGTGGGACAGCACTGGCAGGGGCCCAGGGCTGTGGCATGAGGCCATCAGAGGCGTCTGCCCCAGCACCTGTCCCCACACCTGCCTGTGTGCCCCGACTCCCCCACAAACAACATGTGATGGGCACCCTCAGAGGTGCCCCCTTACAGACCTGTGTGGGTTTCCTGGCCTCTAAGCCCCTGAGTCACAGAGTATTTGCATATCTCATTGGACAAAGTCATGCCAGGTGCCTTATGCAAATGAGCTCCCACATCCTCACCAACACTGTTTTACTGGGCTTTCTCATTGTGCAAACAGTAGCTCTATAATCAAGTTACGTGAGCTTCTATAAATACCGAACTGCATCAGCCAATTTAGGAACATTCTAGGGGTCTAAGGGAAGAAACTTGGTTAGAAAATAGGAGACGAAGAGAGGGGAGCCCGGTCTCCCTAGCAGGAAGCTCCCCAGAAAAGCCGGGGAGTAGGAAAGTGTGGGGACCCTGTGCAGCAGGAGCACCGCCTTGTCCCCCGGGGAGCTGAGCCAGGGCGTCTCTGCTTGGCCTGTGGAGGGAAAGGTGCCCGTACCATAGCCCTCTCCCAAGTCTGGCACAGAGTGGGCATTGGGAGTTTGCTGTTGAATGTAGGCACATGCTGAGGCCACCGGCTGGTGATTTTAAATGCAAACTCCAGGTGAGGGAAAAAGAGAACTCACTCTCCTGATCCGAGCCCAGTCCCAGGGCTCCCGGGGAAGGCTGGTTCCCAGGGCGAGGCCTGGCGAGCTGCCTCTCATTTTCTGATCACAACGTGACAGATGTGCTGCTGGGCGGCCGGGAGCACCCGCAGGTGCAGGGGAGTGGGCGGGCTCTGAGGACCCTGAGCAGCCGGGCTGCAGCCGCTCTTCCTGGCTCCCAAGAGCCATCGGTCCGTTGACAGGAACTTGGCGGGTGGGTGTTCAGCAGGGTCATCGTTAAATTGTCCTTTACGTAGACTGAGGACGTAACCATATCAAAATCCAAGGAAACACCCATTCAGAAACCACCGGTTCCTGATCATCGGACTACAGTCCTGCTCCTCTGCGCTTCCGGTGTTTACCTGGATCGCATCTGGATGGTGAAACCATTCCCCAGCCATGGGCTGTGCCGTCTCTTCCCGGCGGCTGGGCAGTGTTGACGCCAAGCATGTCCAACTCAGAGGCTAGCACGGGCCAGGTAAGCGCATGTGGTCCACGGGCCGCGAGTTTGACATGCTTGCTTTATACCGTGGAGACTGACCAACTGGACAGACAGATCAGAGGTAAGTGCTTTGGGGTTTTGAGAGTCTGTTGGTGGGTGTTTACCAGCACCCACAGCCTGAAACCTCACAGTGGCTGGAAGTGTGCTGCCTTCTGTCTGCACCTCTGGGAGCGCAGAGGGGCGAAGGTCCCTCTGTTTACTTAGGGGCCAGCGGAGGAGGACACACCCATCGGAGGGAGAAGCTTGGCTCCCAAACCCCCTCCCCCATCCTCCTCCTCTTTGGGCGCAGCCTTCAGGCCAAATGAGACCAGACGTTACCTCTGCTGAAGGGCCGTCCTCACCGCTCTGCCCGCTGGAGTCTCCCGGCCTGCAGTTCCCAGCAGCAGAATGAGGGAGCAGATTTTTTTTGTTTTTTTTTTCCTCTATCCTGAGAATGACTCTTGATAATTGGGGCTCCTACTTGCCATTTCTCTGCCTTCTATTTTACCTGAAAAATGCCTGGTGGTAATTGCCCGTCCACCGGTGGGGAGAGAGCGGGCCCTTCAGCTGCGCAGACTCCCAATTGGGCTATTACGGCCCGGCCACTTTCTCTTAAATGGCCCTGCTTCGATTTGTGACATTGTGAAGCGGGAACTCATCTTTCTCACATTTCAGACAGAAAGAAGGGAAGATGGGAAAACGCATTGTATCTTTCCAGGGCGGGAGGCAGGGACATCGCTTCCTGCTCAGTGACTAGCCGGGCGGATCTGTTATTCCCATTTCACGGATGGCAACGCCAAGGCTGGTCAAGGCCAGCACACCCGAATCCCACGATGAGAGTGGGGTTGGAGGTTGGCCTTGTGCAGGCATCACTAGGCACCTAGACACCCTCAGCTTGAGGGCTCCTTCCCACATCATAGAAAACCACCAAACCCGGCGGCCTGGCTCAGTGGCTGAGCACCGGCCTATGAACCAGGAGGTCAAGGTTCCATTCCCAGTCAGTGCACATGCCCAGGTTGCAGGATCGATCCCCAGTGGGGGGGGCGTGTAGGAGGCAGCCAATCAACAATTCTACCTCATCACTGATGTTTCTATCTCTCTCTCCCTCTTCTTTCCTCTCTGGAATCAGTAAAAATATATTTTAAAAAAACAAACACACACACACCAAAAAAAAAAAAAAACCACCAAAAGCAGGACATGGAGCTGGTGTTTGCTGTAACCGTCTGGAAAGAGCGTTGCGGTTCTCCTTCGGCAATCTGGTGAGGAGCAGCTCGCTGAGATGGTGGTTGGCGCGGACCGCCGTGGGCCCAGGCATGCTTGGGAAATCCTTGCAGAACGAGAAAAATCTGAACGAAAGGGGGTGTGTTTTGGGGACTCTTAACAGGAAACAAAAACTATTTCCGAACGAGAAAGATGGCATTTAGGAAGATGGTCACCGCTTCCAGGGAGCGGGGCATTGGAACCAGGATTGAAGCGGCAAATTAGTCCGGCCCCAGCAGGCCCCGGGCAGGGGCTGGTCCGTGCTCTTTACACCCGGGAGGAAGGGAAGCAAAGAGGGAGAGGCGTCATGGTGGGGGAGGAGGAAGCCTGCCCAGCGTCTCCTCACGCAGTGACCGTCCGGGAATGGATGACACCGGCACCCGGGCTGGGCTCTGCGTGGGCATTTCAAGGTCCGCGCTTCCTCCTTTTGGGTGGGAGCTTGCTTTTCCTGTTTGCAGCTGCCCATTCCCTCTGGGTCCCCAACATATTTGCGGGGCTACAAAGCACCCCACCCAGGGCCCCAGGCTCAGCAGGGATGCACCCAAGAGGTGCAGGGATGGGGATGGAGGCTGGAGGCCCGGTGTCCTCCCCCAGAGGAACCGGCTCCTTTCAGAAATGCCCACCAAGCCCACACCAGGCCCGGTGTCTCCACTGCGCTGGCACGCTCGCCCAGACACACGCCCAAGCGCTCTCCTCCCCACACCCCACACGCGTGCGAGCACCCACGCCTTTGCTTCCCATCCCAGGCGCCTCTGGCAGCGCGGGGGCTGCTGCCGGACCCAGAGAAGCCCTCCTCCCCCCCCCCCCGCCCCCATTCTCCGCAGCCTCACTCTGCCGGTGAAAGAAGTACTTTGCGAGGATGTTAGGTCTTTGTTGGGGTGGATGAGACGCGGCATAAAGGGTCTGAGAAAGTGAAATGGGGTGTGTGGGGTGGAGAGAGGGAGGGGGCGAGGGGAAGAGGACGGATTCTCCGTATCAAAAAGGGAATTAAAGTGCTTTTACTGGAGTGAAGAAATCAGCTGAAGAATGGCGCGGGA
>PVJN01034875.1:0-22467 GCA_004026805.1 Lasiurus borealis | reverse complement strand
AGGCTGCAGTAGAGGACAGCTGAAGAGGACCCAGGCCTGCCGGGGAGGCTAGTTAGGGGTGATCAGGCTGACAGAGGAGGGCAGTTAGGGGCAATTGGGTCTGCCAGGTAGCAGTTAGTCATCAATCAGCCTGGCAGGGGAGTGATTAGGGGGTGGTCAGACTTGCAGGCAAAAGCGGGTAGGGGCAATCAGGCAGAGGTAGGTAAGCAGTTGAGAGCCAGCAGTCCTGGATTGTGAGAGGGATATCCAACTGCTCGTTTAGGCCTGATCTCGAGGGGTCCCAGATTGGAGAGGGTGCAGATGGCACTGAGGGACACCTCCCTGCACAAATTTCATGCATCAGGCCTCTAGTTAATCATAATTAATATGCATAGAATAATTAATCTATCCCATACATGTTATCTAGCCTAATCTGAGTTAGGAGTTGGTCTAAGAACTGAAGATTTGAAGATTTACAAAACACTTCTGTGCATTCCTTGAACTGAAATATGGAGACAAATTAAAACCATCAAGCACACTGTTCATAAGATAATTATGAATATATAATGAGGGTTATAAAGAAAATGAATAAGGAATTTAGAGAGAAAAAATTATATATTAGATTGGGTGTGAACAAAACACTTCTCTGAAAAAATGACAATTAAGAGAGTTAATTTGAGACCTGGAATCTAATGGTACTTTTGCAATGTCATGTGTTACTTAGTAATTCTGTTAAGTATTGAGATCCTGATTTGATTCAAATTAACTTACATATTTAAAAAGAAATTTGTTATTTTGTGTTATTGAAACTCATATCAGATAATAGCAAAGTATAATATCTGATATCCTATAAGTCTATTATCAATTAAACTGCAGTCATTTTAAATAATTCTAGTTAACCTCTCTTACAAGTAAACTAGAGGCCCAATGCACAGATTTGTGCAAGAATGGGCCCTCCTTCCCCTGGCTGCAGCCTTTCCACTTTTTTCCAGCCTGGAGCTGCCTTTCTGCCTTTGCTCTAGCCTAGAACCACCTTTCTGCATTTCCATGCTGCCCAGAGGCCTAGAGCAGCTGGGTGGTGCTGAACACCTGCTCCTGGCCACTCAGCACCTGTTTATGCAAATTAACCTGTTCTCTTTGTTGGGATAATTTGCATATTCACTCCTGATTGCCTGATGGGCATCATAAAGGTACAGTTAATTTGCATATTTCCCTCTTATTAGTGTAGGTAGGGAACTTAAGATATTTTGTGAGGTTTGTAAAGCAGTTACTAAGGAGTTTCAGGCTCATGGCTAAGAATTTGATAACTAATATGATGAAATAGGACTCCTTTGGTAATATGAGGATATTTATTCCATTTTTTTTAATTTAGGCTACTTTTTATTTTAATTTTTTATATTTCAAATAATGTTGCCAGGCTCAGGATTTTAGAAATTCTCTTAATGTAGAGTTCAAGAAGCTAAACATTTGGTTCTAGTAGCTTGAAACCAGAAACATATGACTTTCATTTGGATTTTCTATGTGCATCTTTTTAACAATAGGCCAACAAAGAAGTTGTAAAAGGGAAGATTATGAAGGGAATATTTCTATTGTCATGTATTTAACTTTCTTGCTCTTCTTTAACAATTCTCCTCCCTGTATATGTCTAGCCTTCTCTTTCTTTATACTAGTTATATTAGAGGCACTTCAATAGGATGACTGTAAGCTAGTCATGTTAGGTTAAAAAAATGTATTCACTTCTTATAGCAGCTCTGCACTTTGTATTAGCACCATAAATTCTCAAGGATGATCTTCCATGAGGTCCATCACAGCTATTAACACATCAGGGGTCAAATATTCAGGAGAGAGAAATTAGAAAGTAATAAAGGGTTAGATAAAGTACAAAAGTTTTATTTCATCATATCTGGAAAAGTCATACCTAAAGAAATTCACAGCCATACACCAAGGCAGAGCTCTCTATATTTTTAGCATACCATCTTATTTTCTCTGAGGGCAAATCAGTTATCTTATTTTTTTTTCAAAGGAGAAGAGAAGTGCAGACTGGAGAATAAGTTTTGGAACATGACTAACAGTACTGAAATAAAGTCATACATATTTAAGATGACTTATATTACTAAAGCTCATGTACATTGTATATAATACTAATACAAGACTGAATTTTTTCCTCAGGAGTCCTACACTCCCAGAGTGGGGTTATTGCTTCATTAAATTACTTGAATTTGCCCAATCTCATATAGAATGGCATCATAACCAAAAGTAGTATCTCAGGGCTGGGGAGACATGAAGGGTAACATTAGTATAATTCATTCTTAGAAATAGGCAATACTCTGAGAGACACCATGCATACATTGAGTACAGAGGTAGAATTACTCCACATAGAATAAAGAGCCTTCTGAAGGGGAGTGGAATGCAATGCATACCAAACTTTACAGCAAACTTGGCTGATGTTTCCATTAACTACTTTGTTTCTCTGAACTAATAACTCAGCTCTAATCAATAAACTCAGCACCCACAAAAAATCTGCATCTATTTACAAAAAGGTGAACATTTAAATGTAGTTAAGATAAATTGTATTATAAGACAGATTCTCAAATAGATACGAATCCATATTTTAATTGTTAGAGTATGCGAGATTAGGTCAAACTAAAAATGATGGCTTCAATTCTAAAACTGAACAGACTGAAGATTCCAATGCTGCCTTTAGCTGCTTTCTAGTTAGTTTACTAACAGACCAAGAAACAGTCACGGAGGTAGCTAAGAAAATAACTGACATGAGCTGGCATAGTTTCCCCAAACCTCTTTCCGGCGGTACGCTGAAGTTTGGTGGTCAGTGCAGGGAGAGCAGGCTGGAATGCCCTCCTGACAAAAGGGCTTCAGGGTCCAATCGACAGGGAGAGGAAGGAGGCTGGTGGGGAGGCTTCCTCAATAACAACACTCCAACACACTAGCCACTAGCTAGAAGCCATGGGTGGCTAATTCAACTCAAGAAGATTAAAATGAAATACAATCAAAGATTCAGTTCCTCAGTTTTACTAACTGCACTTCAGTTCTCAGTCTCTCCAATTGACTATTGAACCATTTGGACAGCACAGATAAGACATTCCCTTCACCACAACAAGTTCTGTTGGACATTACTGGCCTAGCACATAAGGCAGCTCTCGCTATGCATCAGTAGCTTGTTCCTCTCTTCTCTTTCTCATTGGGTCACTAGGTCTTCCAGAGGTCTGTCTTTTCCCTACTGTGGCAAGTTGTGAAGATATAATATCAATGAGTATATCAAAGTATGCATATCGTTTAAAATTTCTGTGAGTAGTACTTGCCTTTCTTTTCTTTGTGAATTAGAGGGGGAAGTCATTATACTATTGATATGAAGTAATAAACGCACTGGAAGGGGTATTGCTTTGCTCATTCTGTTTGCTTACCCCAATGTGTGTCCCCACCTTCTTTTTTCTACCTCAATTTCTTTTTTTGTTCCCTGCCACCTTTTTTAGCAAAGTCCACTACCTAAGATAAAAACATAATTTAATAGTTTTGCATTTATTAATAGCATTTCTTATGCTTGTAGTTTAACTGTAGGATTTATTGAATTTAAACATTATTTCCTCTACCTAATTTCAGGTTTGTGTGTTGTTGTTTTTTTTTGTTGTTTGTTTGTTTTGTCTGTTTGCCAATGCCCATGTCTTTTATTTTAATTTATTTTCTCATAAGGTTAAGTATTTGTCTTGTGATGTAGGACCCACAGCTGATATTTGTTATTTAATTGATCTTCAGCATTTTTTCAAGTAAAAAAAAATGGTAAGAATTTGGATGCAAGGAATTCATTAAGTTCATAATATCTATAGGAGTTGGATGATAAGGAATTTGGCATCACAGTTCAGGTTTAAGACATCAGCTTTCATAGGTAGAAATTTAATTTGGTCTGAACCTCAGATTTAGTAGAATGCAGTTAATGAATTCACTTGCACTAAACTGAGAAGAGGTAGAGATATATGAACTGGATTTTATATAATTAATTTTCACTGAGAAATAAATATGTTAGGTGAATCATTTGACTGTTTCTTAAGGTGGTGTACCCTGGAAAGTATTCAGTGTATAGGGCTACGGTATAAGCCTCCACCTTCTGACACAGTCATCTTTAGCTAAGCTAATATTCTATCTGCTCAAGGATAACCTACTAGGATTGTAAATGACAACACAGCTTTAGTAATGTTTTTCTGTTTGTTTATTTTGGGGTGTATATTAAAAATAAGGGAAAAATAAGAGAGACATGAAATACATGTTTTAATTTAAAAGCACATTCAGCCTGGCCAGTGTTGCTCAGTGGTTGATCATGGGCCTATGAACCAAGAGGTCACAGTGGTTAGATTCTGGGTTAGGCATATACCCAAGTTGTAAGCTCCATCCTCAGTAGGGGGCATGCAGTAGGCATCCCATCAATGATTCTCTCTCATCATTAATATTTCTATTTCTCTGTCCCTCTCCTTTCCTCTATAAAAGTCAATAAAAATATTTTTAAAACATTAAAATAAAAGCACATCCAGATTGTAATAAAATAAAACTTTGGAGATATAAAGGAAACATTAGCCTTTAATCAGGTTTCTTTAAATTCTTGTTGCTGTGTAGCCATACTTTTTTTTAATAATACAGAAATGGCATGTATTTTATGTCCCATGGTTTAACTCACATACAACAAGCATATTTTCTTTAAGAATTTTGGGGTATCTGGTTGTTAAGCCCCATTTGTCATCTAATTTTAACTGATAGCACCACAAATAAATTATATTGTTTTAAATGATACATTATTATTGTTTCCTATTATCACCAGTACTCCTGCTATTCATAAGTTTCATAATTTTAAATAAAAACATTTCATATTCTCCACATAATTTGATATTTCACATAGATATTATGCATTTTTTGAATCTGCATAGCAGCCCTTTGTGTCCAGCCAGTGTGATGTTGAGTTACTGTAGTTATCCATTTATTAACAAGAGAAAAGCATCACTTTACATCACTGTAGGTGACTAATTGTCCTATGTGGACACTCTGCCTGTAGAGTCTAGTTTGCTGTATTTTATTTAATAGGTATTTTTAAAAAAGATAATATTACCTTATAATTCAATACAGATATTTGCTTACAACACTAAAACTGGGTTAAAGAGAGCACTGGGTCTAGAATCAATTCATTTCGATGTAGATACTATTTCTCCAATAATGATACTGTTATATAGAATGTCTAAGGAAATGGTCTTTCTGGCTCTGGATGCCAAGCGTAAGAAAATATATTCCACTCTGCACCACATTTTAATAAGTTATGTTAAATAACATTAGGGACATTATTGTTATGTTCTATGGAATGGTATCAGAAAATAAAACTCTAGTTTTCATCAAATTTAAATAAATGAATCATGAAAAGTATTTGACTCGACCACTATATTTCCCCTTGGCAATTATATTTATCATTAGATAATGTATTTACTTTTCTCTTTTTTGCACTTTTAGTACTCATGTCTTTCCAATAGAGAGGGGAATTTCCAGTCAGTTTTTAGTGGATTTTTAAAATTATTTGAAAAACAATGACCTTGCTTTCACAATATTAAGGGACAGGAACATGCTGACCTGCTACTGAGCCATCAGAGAATTTTTAGGGTTTTTGGTTTTCTCATTCCAAATTGTGTTATCTAGTCTTTATTCTTTACTCTGTGGTTAAGAATTATAGACTGATCTAACATGCTGAAAATTTACCAACTCTTCTATTTCCATGAAACATTTTTCCTTTCTTTTAAATATCATAAAATAGTGTGAAAATAATAAGACATTTCAAAAGAATTCCAACTGTTGCATAATGAAATGATTCTTCCATCGATACTTCATACTTGGCGAGTATGTAAAACAGATTTTTTTTTTAAAGGAAAAAAAATATCTGAATGTAGATGTTGTTTCCACAACTTTCTAGCTGTGTAAATACAGTTAAATCATGCAATCTTCCTGAGAATATATAAATTTGGAAAAATTATTTACATTTAACTCCACAGATAATTGCTCAAATATTTGGTGCAAAATCAATATGTATATACATATTCAGGTAAAATATTTTGTTATTAATTTCTTTTTTGAATTGTGTCGATACCATTTTTTGTTCTATTACAGACTTTTTCATTCTTTCTGCATATTTTTCATGTATAAGACTTTTGCAATGGCATATGACTAAAGCATGTTTCCTGACAGTGCAAAGGAAGCCTGGTGTTTGATGTTTATCAGGTGTGTTCTAAAGATCAATCTAGATGTAGGGCAGTGCTGTGACAGATGAACAAATGTCCTTTTTATCAATGACTTCATTAACAGTACTGTCCTGCAGGTTTGTACAAAAACATTTGATTCCCTCTTTCATCAGCAAAACAAAATATCAATAGTTCAGTCGTCTGTCATATAATTCAATATTGGGTTGACATTGAATCATTATTTGCCAAAGGCTTAACCGAGTCACTTGATATTTTGCTCTGCTGCACATGTTAACTACACATTTCTTTAGGCACAACACTGACTAAAAACAGTGAGCAATTAAAAAGGGACATTCTATTTCAGTTCTATGAAAAATACTCTCATCACTACCCTCTAATATATAAGCAAGTCAGCATGGAACCTAGGTCACTCCTGGAAGAAGGGAGTAGGAAGGAGAGCAGGCTGTGATTTACAATTATCTGGTTCATTTTCAAAATGCCCCTTGGGGTTAGGTGTTGGTATGCCCATTCTATAAGTAAGGGAATTAAGAATGAGATATTAAGTAATGAACTGTGGCAGGCACAATGACCCCCCAAAGATGTCCATGCCCTAAACTTTGGAACCTGTGCTGTTACATGACAAAAGGAACTTTTTGGATGTAATTAAGGTCATGGAGCTTAAAACGTGGAGGTGATTCTAAATTATCCAGGCACAAACTAATCACGTGGATCCTTGAAAACAAAAAACAAAACAAAACACAAACAAGCAAGCAGACAAACAAAAACATTCTCTGGCTGGAGGCAGAAGAGATGAAACAGAAAGAGAAGTCGGATTTGAAGCATCTGTCACTCATATGTGCTTGTTAATGACATTCAAGATGTTCTCTACAATACTATAATTAATTCCCACGCATTTATTTTTCTTCCCAAAACAAAAAATGATGTAATGGAAAAGAGAGCACCTTATTTAAAACTTTGCTATCTGTAATGTTAGATAAACTTTCATATTTAAAAGATGCAAGCATTTGTTTAAATAATGTTTTATCCTCATTTTTACAGAAAGCCAGGAGAATACATATCCATGTGAATAATGTCCCCACCCTACTCTTGCAGTGGCTTATTTAAAAATATTTTCAGTTCACAGTAATTTTATGTATATATAAGGACAGAGATATCAAGATCATGAGACCAGGAGCATGATGAGGCTTTTGGACCGGAAAAAGAGTCTATTACACGGTAGCATCTGTGTCACTTCCCTGAGTGCCACATCCCCCATAGCGTGACAGGGAAGAGAATCATAGGGCATCTGCATGTGCAGTGGATCCACATTAGAAGAGGGTGACCCTGAGATTATGAGACCAAGAGCTTATATCAGTCCCACAGGCAAATAATGTAAAAAAATCCTCTGGGGTGGTGAAGGGGAAGCCTTTTGTCCTTATGTATTCTGCTGGAAGGGAGGTGGATGTCTCTGGGTAGGCATCTTTAAAATGCCAGCTTCCAAGGCTTTTGCTATTCAAATATTCCCTTGATTAGAAGTCTTGGACCATGACTATGCGAATCATGAAATATTCATAGAAAAATTCTTTCTCAACACACAGTCATACTGAAAATTAGTAAACATGCCCAATTATTGCTTGCAAAGCTAATCAGATCACCATATCTATTATCCAGTCTCCCCAAAAATGTTTTTCTCCTTCAAATCCTCTTCCAAATCTCCACATCTAAGTTTAATATTTGCTCTATATTTAGCATACTGATTTTAGACACTACAACTCCCTCCCCCCACCACCATAATGTGATAACTGATGTTAAAAAAATAACCTCAGGAAATATGGGTTTGCATTCCTGCTAGGTTCAGGGAAAGATTCCAAACTCAGTTGCTGGGAGTTCCCAGAGCCTTATTGCCCTGCTTAGGTCCAGGCACAGTTTGGTCTATCCTGGAAGTGATATCTACTTCAAATTAAATATTGCCATGGGTTCTCATAGGTCCTGTGACTGGGCAGAAATTCTAGAAAAGGGATTCCAGGAATCTGCCGGGTGGTGCATTGTCTGACTCTTTTTAGGAGAGGAGAAAACAAGGTTCATGAGAGGCAGGATCATCTCTGGAATTTCTGAGACATTTCTTGGCACTGATTATCTCGCTTCTATTTCAAGAACTCTCAAATTTGAAAGAAACTAAGAATTTCAACCTATCTGTATTAACCAGGGTACCCAGAAAGACAGAAATTGTGTGTGTGTATGTATGTGTGTGTGTGCGTGTATGCATATCAATCTATCCTATCTAATGAAAGAATAATATGCAAATTGACCTTCACTCCAACCCACAAGATGACTACCCCCATTTGGACAAAAGATGGCTACCACAAGATGGCCAGCAGCGAAGGGCAGTTGGGAGGAAACAGGCCTGGAAGGGAGGGCAGTTGGGGGTGATCAAGCCTACAGGGGAGGGCAGTTAGGGGTGACCAGGCTGGCAGAGGAGGAAAGTTGGGGACAACCAGGCCTGCAGGGGAGGGCAGTTAGGGGTGACCAGGCTGGCAGGCAGAAGTGGTTAGGGGTAATCAGGAAGGAGGCAGGTGAGCAGTTGGGAACCAGCAGTCCTGGATTGTGAGGGGGATGTCTGACTGCCCATTTAGGCCTAATACTACTGAGATCAGGCATAAACAGGCAGTGGGACATCCCTGGAGGGTCCCAGGTTGGAGAGGGTACAGGCGGGGCTGAGGAACACACCCCGCCCCTATGCACGAATTTCGTGCACTGAGACCAAATGACCAAACAGCTGAAACAATCTAATTCTCTTAGATTCTCTTAGAGTTAGTAAAAATTGACTGGTTTCTATGGCATGCTGAACACAAGGGGGAAGATGCTCAATGGTCAGTGCACTACCACAGATGGTCAGTGCACTCCCACAGCTGGACTGCCACTCAGCTGACCCACCAGCACCAGATGCAAGGCTCATGGCTGGCGAGCACAGCTGTGGGGGCATGACCTCTCCCACCTCTGCAGCAGCAGTACCAAGCAGTGGCAGACGCAGCGGGGGGCTGGGATGAGTGGGAGCAGTGTGGCACCTGGCTCAGGGCTCCTCTCTAATTGCCTGCCACTTTGTGCACTATTACACCCTTCAGGATATGTTGGACTGCTGGGGATAGGACCAAAACTGGCAGTCTAACATCCCCTGAGGGGTCCCAGATTGTGAGAAGGTGCAGGCCAGGCTCAGGGACCCCCACCGGTGCCCAAATTCATGCACCAGGCCTCTAGTACATATATAAGGGGTATACACACATGTGTGAATGTGTTTGTGTATATGTATATATTTATGTAATGTATACACATACACATATAACAGTAAGTATATGAGGTTTAACTCCATTAAAAATGTGATACTCATTATTATTTATAAACCATACATTCATAAATACCACTCAACAAACACAGTGAGAAATGACAAATGTACACATATCCAATATTTTTGGAGTATTAAGATGAGTAAAATTTGGAGATTAATCCTAATAATAACTCTATACTTTTAATTTTAAATAGGACTTTTCTTTTATTAATAAATAACAAAGTATTTAAAATGGGAAGGTCATAATTTTTAGAGTTGGTAAAAAACATTAAATCTCAAAACCTATCAGAGATGATGTAATATTTTTAGCATAAATTCTTTCCTGTGGTTTATATATTTTAAATACAACAAAGGGACATTTTATTAGCACATATCCTATTTTTACTTAATATTCTGAATCATAATATTTGTTCCACAAAAGGATTGATAAAGCTTAAATTAATGTTCTATTATATATCTTTGTAGCTTTCCTTTTTCTTTGTACTGCTAATTTTAATAATTCAAATATAATCTCCCCATTTATCACAGTCTCTTACTCCATATTAACTGTTAGAAGTAGTCATCTTGCCAAAGATTTAGTAAATTTTTCATTTTATAATTTTATCTGAAGCTTAATTATTGACCATAAAATTAAACATATATCATCTCCCTCCCAGAAATAGTCAATGGCATAGTTAGAATGTATATAATTAAATCGTGATGTATTACCACTGTATGAACGTTACAGTTTATAATCCTGTAAAAGCTGGTAATATAAAAAGACCAATGCTATTTTTCTGTATTTTATTAAATAAGCACACAAATTTTAACATAAATTAAAAGAAAATAAAGAATAGGTTTCTCCCTTCTGGAAAAAGTACATCTAAGGACAATACAGATGAACAAAATTTTTGTTATTGTTGTTAATCCTCTGGCTTAGGGAGAGTGGAAAGGAGGAGAGGAGAAGAGAAGGAAGGAGGAAGAGAGTGAGAGAGAAAGAGAGAGAGAGAGAGAATAAAGACACATCTATTAGTTGCTCCCAGCACTTGCCCCAACAGGGCCTGGGATCGAACTTGAAACCCAGGTAGGTGTGCTTGACCAGGAATCAAATTCTTGACTCATGTGCAGGCTGACACTCTAACTATTGAGCAACACTGGCTAGGGTTGAATGAGATTTTAAACTATCAATTACCTTTTGGTATAGTTCTTCAGTATAAAAAGCGTTACTACACCACCTTTTCCTAGCTCCAAATGCGATTGTATTAAAAACGTTGATATAATATGTTTTTCCAAAACATATTGCTAGATTTCCTAGTGATGTTTAACTCTGTAAAATGACTGACACAACTACCCCTCCACCACCCTGCCAACAGACTGAAGATGATATCTCCTTAAGTGGGTGCCCTTTCACCCTACCTTGAGCTCTGGGAGTCCTGTCAAGCAGCAAATGGCAGGAATGGACACTGGCTTTCATGTGTCATGTATTTGACAGCAAATATCTCACCACCTATTTTCTAGATCCCTTTTTCCTTGTAGAATATAGCATTTGGGAATACAATAGAAAGACTATCTGTCCTATAATTTTATGTATTTTCTAGAATTATAATCCCTTGGACAAGTCCCTACACAGGATCTAATTCTCTAATTTATACTCTTCTAATAGCTAAAGTTGATAAAAGAGGGATGGTTGGTCACAGCAGATAAGGAGAGAAAGAAGAATCTTAATCTGAAAATATAGTTGGGTCCCCTTATGCTTCGTTCTGAATAACTTCCATTTCCAAATTCTGGTTACTTGGAATATATGCCCAGTTTTGGAATGCAGATGAATAAGGTTAATACTGTCTTGCCTTCATGAATTCTAGCCAGTCACAAATCATTATTGTCTTGGGTGATGCTTCCCAGTTTATTCTGAGTCAAAGATTCCTGTGTAAGTGATTTACACATGATATATTTCTAGGAAAACCAAAAGTGATATAGGACATAAGAGAGACAAATTTAAAAGACTACTGTGTCAATTAACATTTTCTGTAAATTAAACACACCAAAATCTATTTTAAAACAAAAATCTTGTTTTGGCTCTTAATTTGAGGGGTTGGGAATTTGGGTTGGGCTTCGCTGTGTGGCTGATTTCTGGGAATGGTCTTCTTCATGTGTCTGACAGTTGGTCTTAGCTCTTGGTCGGGAGCTGTAGCCAGTAGACTAGTGTAGCTTTGTTCCTATGGCAGTGTTGGTAAGGTTCTTGAGCAGAATAGGAAAGCACGAATCACAAAGGACAAACACCTTCCATGCTTTTGTCTGCATCATATCTGTTACTGTCCTATTGCTCAAAGCAAGTTACATAGACAAGCCAGAGTCCAAGTATGTAGGCATTATCCAAGGGCATGGACACAAAGAGAACTCACAGCAGGCCCCGTAATGGTTAGTTCAGTGCATGTGCCACATCTTGAAGGCTACAATCCCATTTACACACACGATTGTCTTGCAGATGGCACCTTAGCTACACCCATACCAGTCTGTTTCAGTTCTCAAGAGGCTACATCTTCTGGCAATGCTGTATGTGGCAATACCAATAAATCTGTGCTCATGTGCCTATTTTCTCTCCTCTTTTGCCTTAAACCAGTCCCTCTTATCCAAATGCAAGATCTCTTTTTGGAAAGTTTTTCCATCAGCCACTTTTAAACTGGTTGCAGATTATAATAATTAAATTGATCTTACTTTTGACTTTAAATACTGCCACTAGGTTTCTGCATTTCTGACATTCCAACATATGCTTTTGGACACTAAGGGACCCAGTTGTATAAAAATATCTCTTACTGTCAGCACCAGAATGAAAAAAAAAATAACAGCTACCATTGGGATCTGCTATCCCACATTCCTTATCACCATCAAAGATGGTGTCTGCTGGCTCTCTCCAGGATCGGGATCACCAGAGGAGGGATTGGTGGTGATTTGAGGTCTTACATAACACATGCACTCTGTCAAGCTCACTTCTCTGTGCCTTGGGAGTCTCTTTGCAACATTCTGCCAAGGAAAATCTGACATCTCCACTTTGTTTAATATAAGCCATCTTTCTCCCTGAGATTCACAGAGCCAGTCCAGGTGCATATTTGGACACAATCCAGGTGCCTTTTCCTGGATGTTAAATCCAGAGTCACGGGAAAGTGTTCCCATATCTAAAGCCCTCCATTATTCAACTTCACAGTCTGCTCCACCTGGAATAGGTCCCTCAAGATCCATCTCAGGCATAGTTCCACATTTCTCCTGGTATATACAATAACTTTATCCTGCAGCTCCTTTTCTGATTGGTCCATTTTGGCTCTTAGCAGGAGCAACATATCTTCATTTGACCCATGCTAAGAATTGTTGAGGAAGGCCCTGAATTTTCTAGCAAGGTGAAACCAGGCTGTTTCTATGGGCCCGGAATACTGAGAAGAACTTAGGACTCAATTTTAAGAACATCCTTCCAAATGTTCCTATTCCAAGTGTCAAAAGATTGGTGCTGCAAAGATTCAGTTCTTTCTGATGTTCTTCTATCATATAGTTAATCCTTGGCTTGGTCTTCAGAATAATCTGCCCATGGGCTGTACGAGATGAAACCTCTTTCTATGACTTTTATTCTAATATTTATTCTGTGTTTTCAATTGCCAGTGGAATGATCAGAGGTTGTCATTTTCTTTCTTCAGTGTCAGTAGAAATTAATATGTAAATTTCTCAGTAAAATTAACATGTAATTTTTTTATATTTACTACTACCCCCCTCGCCATATCCTCATTGGCTAACATGTATATCTTTGCCCATCCCATAAAACTTCACCAGAAGTGAAAATCTTACCAACATAGTTCCTGTTGCTATCTAACCTCTGAGTGATCTTACTTAAGAAACTTATCTTCAAGATCTGCTTTCTAGGACCATGACTGGTGATTATACAAGTCAAATCTCCCAGAAGCTGACTCAAGACAATTAATCATGTACAGATGATCTATTAAGAAATGCTCCCAGCCAAAACCGGTTTGGCTCAATGGATAGAGCATCGGCCTGCGGACTGAAAGGTCCCAGGTTCGATTCCAGTCAAGGGCATGTACCTTGGTTACGAGCACACCTCCAGTAGAGGGCGTGCAAGAAGCAGCTGATCGATGTCTCTCTCTCATAGATATTTCTAATTCTCTATCCTTCTCCCTTCCTCTCTGTGAAAAATCAATAAAATACATATATAAAAAAAGAAATGTTCCCAAATTCGAGTGTAAGCATAGCTCACAATTCTCATGCACTGAGTTAGGAAGCTTGACTTTTCTACTCTGAAATGTATTGCCAAGCCAGGGGGACAGAACCACCAGGCAGTTGTGGTTCTGTAGCATGTGGATAATGTTACCTTAATGCTTGAAGTAGTCCTCAAAAAAGAGGCTTTCAGCTGGTGAATGTTGAAATAAAAAGAGAACCAAAGACTACAAAAGTAGGATAGTGGTGTTGAGGAGGGGTGTGGGGGGTGGTGGGCTAGGAGTGCACAATATGATAAAAATGGAATCTCATTCCCTTAATAATGTCTTATAGAGTGAAAGGTCATCACCTGTATTCTAACTGAGAATATTGTCATCATATATTAATGTGTTTTTTTCCACATAATTTCTCTCAGGAGAAGAAAATCTTACGATCTGAGAAAATGTGTGATCACATATTTCAGCATTATTTAAAATGTTACAATGATAAGTAAAAGAATATCCTGTGATGGATTGCCTATGACATTTTGCAAATATCCTATTCTTTCCCTGTACATTGCTCTCTCTCTCACCAATTCTGTACTGCTTTTCTATTCATTTGTAATAAATTACCACTGATTTAGTAGTTTAATTAACAATGCCTATTCGTTAGATCACTCTTCTTGTAGTTTGGAAGTCTCCACATGAATCCACTGGTACCTTTGAGGAGAGTCTCACTCTTAGGTCTCATGTATCCTTGGTAGATTGCTTTCTTCTCTGGAAGCTCTAGGGAAGAATCTGCTAACCACTTACTTAGACTGTTAGCATGAAACAATTTCCATTATTTTCTGTTTAGTTCCTTGAGGCTTTAAGTTTGAAGTTCTCATTTCCTTGCCAGTTGTCAGTTTGGAGTCCACTCTTAGCTTCTGGAAACTGCCCTCATTTCTCTCCATTTTCCAAACCAGCAACTGAGAACCTCATTTGGTTGAATCCCTCTCCTGCTTCTAATCTCTCTTATTTTGACTCATAATTTGTTTAGTGGCATAAATTCTGTTCTGTGAGTCTGCTTCCAAGAGAATCATGTATATTGTAAATATATTATTTTCAGTTGAAAGAAGAGTTTTGTAGTCATTCAGTTCTGAGTTTACATGTTGTCAATGTGATAATGGGTGATCCTCTGTGACTCAAGTCTCATCAGTCTTAAAAGTGGAAAAATGCTTCCATTAAATTTAAAATTATACCTGTTTTACCTTTAAAAATCTGTTAAACTATGGCACTCCATATGATTTAAGATGCGCCTCTAATTCTGAGATATTAAAATTTAAAAAGCCACATTATGAATCAATGAAATAATGTGTGTACCCTATGATTGGCCTAGGGAATATTTTACATATGCCTAGAAACTGCTTAATGTTGAATTTGGGCATGGTATTTAGTTTAGCCAAATTATAGCTGTTGCCACCTTGGTTATGAGTGTGGTTGCTACTTCTTTGGTCTAATATCAATAATTTCATCAAGAAGTGAGGAAGAAAATAATGCCACTTTGTCTTCTTTTTTATTCTTCAGCTACTATTTGATTGTTAAAAGATTTGAAATACAAGGGAGCCAGGCTTCAATCATGAAAGAGCTGTGACTAGCAGTGAGAGAAAAGGCAGTGGTCTTAGAATATTGCTTTTTAACTTTTGCTTTGGCTCCTCAGACATGGTCCTTCCTTCTTCTCACAGGAAGGCATGTGCTTCTTTCTATAGAGCTGTGGATAGATGTACCTCCCCTGGCTCTGCAGTTGCCTGGCACTCTGGGTGAATGTTATTGGGTCAGGTTCATGGCTTCAGAAGATTCATCCCCTTCATCTGGTATAAATGGGCATAGAAGCTTTATTATCTAGTAACCACAGGGCAGGCCATGAATTAGAAGCATGATTATATAATCTCTTGCAAGCTTTTAGGTGATCTGGCATTAGTATGTGCCTCATTAAAAAGAAAAATGAAAAGAAAAGATAAAAGTAATGTATAGAACTGGAGGTCTATGATCTTAAAATCATTTGATGAAGACTTATAAATATTAGATATATAGCTAGACAAATGACTAATTCCTCATTAAATGTGTATGAATGTATGTTTGTACTAACACAGATTGAATGCTATATTAAAATAAAATGAATTAACTTAATTTATTTTTCTGTGACTTTACAATTGAAAAAAGGAAATGTTTAATTTATACTCTATTCCTGTGGTTCTCATCACATCAAACAGGGACATTATAGAGGTGGAATACAATAGTATATCGCACAGAAAAAGAAATGATTTATTTTAGCTTTTCTTTGTATAATGTTAATGAAATTCTTACAATGTATAATTTTCCTTTATGCACAAATAGATAAAGTCTTGAGTCTCACAATATAGGTCCACAATGTGAATTTAGATGTGTGTTATTTTTAACCCCTTATGAGATACTCCTGACAGTTATACTCTTATTTTTATCAAAATAACTCATTTTTTAAAAGAGGGTTCAAACAGGTGACAGATGGGAATGTTAGCCATTAGAGGATTTCAAATATAAATGTATGTCTCATCTTATTCAATAGAAATGATGAAACCAGAATATGATGGTTATTTCCCATATTATTGAGCACAGTCGCTGATTCCAGAACTCAGAGAATAGAGAAAACCTAATTTCCTGGATCTGTGTCTCTGTGCCAGGCCACTCTGACACTCATATCAACTGTGGTGCTTTTAAAGGTATTCTTTACCATCCCTCCATGCCACCCCCACTTCTTCTAAAATACTTCATGTCTTTATTTTTTTTATCAGAAAATTTAATGCTGAAAGTGGTAATCATTTTTCACAAATACTGGGTATTACATGCTTTTTCTTTCCGCCACCGGTTTTCAACTGAATTCATAGCTGCGAAGTAAACTGCAAATAACTGCATTGAATCAAAGGACACCTTTCTTCCTGTTAATTCTGCTTTGTTTCCTTTGCCAGGAAGAAAGGTAGATCACTAAACTTACTTTTGACAAGCCTTTGAAAACAACTGCATTACCACTCAGGTTGTATCAAAACAAAGAGAGCATTTTGCATACAATGTGTTCTTTGAAAACATGGATTTGATTACAGAAAAATGAATCTGATGGGGAAAATTCTCTGCGACTGCCTCCAGGTCATCAATTACTATTAGAGAATCGTAACTGTGTGGCAAGCAAGGTCCTTCGGCTGTGGTGGAAACTGCTGTTTACACAGAGACCCTGGTTGATAGGTTCTTTCTTCTTTAGATTATGACTTCTTTTTTTTAATATTAAAATTCTGTAAACAATAAAAAATATCACTCAAAATATTAATGTTATTTAAAATAAAAATAACATGGGCAACACTGACATTTATGCAACATATCACTCTAGCACATTTTTATAAATGTTTTATATATTTTTGTCAGTAAGAGAATAATAAAGTGTACTTTATTTTTATAGAATTCAACATATATTTGCCTATGTTTAGATGGTGTAAAATGGATAACTCTTGTTGAGAAACCATTGCATTTTTTTCTATTGATTTGAGCTATCAAGCAAAATAAGTGAATTATTTTAAAATGTTCTATTGTTTCCATAAAATCTGCTTTTGGATATGATAAAAGGTGAGTTATTGACTGACTTGTTTAAGAAAAGTGTATTTTATATCTGAGAGCTTTTGGGAATCTTTGTAATGCATTCTTTGAAAAAAAAAACACAAATATGTGTAAAACAGTTAATCTGTGTTGTTAAGTTCTTATTTAATGGAACAAAGAAATGTTGCTTATTTAAAATGTCTATGCATTAAGACAATGTTTAGCATACATATCTATGTTATACATATATATTTATAATATTTTAATAACTATTCTTATTAGTAAAAATATACCCATATCAGTTGTTCATGTAATAATCCCCCAAGCCTATTTCTCTAGCTGGAATTTTAAAAATGAACAGCAATATATTCCCTAGTCATACATTTTTAAGTCATAAATCTTAAAACTTAAACAGAAATTAAAACTCAGAAGGACACATTATAAAAATATATATCTATAAATATATAATAAACTATTATTATTAGACAAAAACTGTTAAATATCTAATGTATATTGCTTTAAAAAGAATAGTCACATAAAAAGAGCAAATTGCCAGAAGATTTCTAGCCTATGCACAATTCAATATGTATTTCCTAGTTAACTAGCTTACTGCCACCCTTTATCTACCATTCCCAAAACATGTTTGAATATAAAGTGAGAGTAGTGACCATTTAGGGACAGTCACACTTTTATATAAAAAGTGTAAAGAACACAAAAATCATTGTCATTAGGAAATTTAGTTTGTTATTAGAAACAAATGACTGGCGTAAAACAACACATCATATTGCAAACTCCATAAAAGAAGGATTTTTTTTTTTTTGGTAAGTTTTGTTGACTGCTTCTTCTCTGCACCTACAACAGTGCCTGGCATGGAGTGCTGCTCCATAAATACCAGGTGCCATTATGGATGAACTGGTTTACTGCACTGCATTGCAACAAGTTTGAGTACCATGGTTCCAAACTAGGTCAGAGACTATGTTATGGCCATTTATTCTATGAACATGGGAAGACTTCCTAGAAAAACAATCATGTGGATATCAGTGACTACCTGTTCCTTTGCCTGATTATCTTTGAAAAGATCAGATTATTTCTTAATTAGACATTACAGTCAGGAAGTGAATATGTTCTTTCTACAGACTGAGGGCTTTTTGAACATTTTACTGGGACCTGGGTCAAAGCACAAGCCTTGGATATTACTGAGTAGACAGAGAGACCACCCGGAGAAATGTACTTATCTAGAGGTATTTGCTTTACATTTCACTCAAGAATGAGACCAAGGCCAGAAATAGATCTTGGAATGTTGTTCTAAAAATTGCAAACTCTGAGAAAGCTCTTTTATCTTGTATATGTCACTTACATCCCAAAAGGTAATATACCAGGACTCCTCTCCCTTCTCTTCTGGAGGAGGATGTGTTCATATTAGAAAGTAAAGAATTTTGTCCCTCTCTTGGGTGTGGAGATAAAATGAACAGGTGTAGCCTTATACAACCTCAGATTCAGTGTTTCAGAGTTCCTGTCCTGTGGTTTGGCAGAACTGCACAAGGCTGTCCATCTGATTCTCATTATACCATCCCAGAATTGGGATATTTAGGGCAAGGATAAATGATGCAGTTCTTGCTCTATGTAAAAATTCATCTTTCACTACTTCAGAAATCTTGTGTTTACTTTCAGGATAATATGAATAAATATGGATAGAAAATGTATCAGCTATTGCATTAGCACTGATGATTTAGCTGTGCTTGGTATTGCCATGCAGACATCTTCAGGGAATTTTAATAGGTATTCTTACAATGGAATTGGCTGATAGAAAGTTAGTTAGAAGGGGCCTGGCCTTCACACTTCATACTAACCCTCCTTTCAAGCTCCTGCTCTCCCCACAACCCTATTTCACATGACACACCCTACCTGGCAGGATCAAAGGCCACAGGTAGAGGGCAAGGGAAACCCTACATTTGAACTCCCTCTCTCCCCAGATTGGATGTATTTTGAATATCAAAAGGATGCTTCAAGGTTTGCAATTTGCATAGGTGTTCCCTTATACAGAGGTGTGAACTGGATAGAAATGGTGATACCTGTGGTAATTCATACACGCCACAATTGAGATAGATTGTGTTTTTATTTTCTATACATTATGATGTTTTGACAATTTAAAAATGCCTTTCTGGCTGTGGAGAAACTCCCACCGGTTTAGCTAATTCTTTCAGATAGCAAGGGGCCCAGCTAGGAGATGTAAAATAACCAATCCAGAGCATACCTGCTCCATCTATCCATGCACACCAGGAAGCAATTTCCTCTGCTTTAATCACCCCAGAGTCATGTATCAGGCAACTAGGGATCATTCATATAACCCAAAGTACACTGAAATTGTTCAAACTAGACAATCTTAAAACTTTTTGCCCCTGCCTTACCTTGTTTTTTTCTCAAGGACAGCCTGATAAAACCTAGTAGACTAAGCCTCCTCTTACCTCCTGCTTTACTTCCTGACCAAAACCTGGTATTCTTCCTGTGGCCCCATGCAGCTATGCCTCTTGTCCTAGGGGAACTATGAGTAATGTGAAAATTTTATTTTATGGCTTTGACCTTTACATGTTATGACTCAGTCACCTTTATAAATTCAGATCCAGGCATGCACAGAAATTTCTCTATGTTATAGCTGTTAGAATTGAAAATACTGTGCCTATTTTCCAGGACATGGGATATTCCTCAAGTTATGATTGTCTTTTTCACTCCCATCTGTGGTTTTATTATGAAGTGTCTAAGTTGTGACCTATCTTCATCTTCCTTCCTTCCTTCTTTCCTTCCTTCCTTCCTTTTTCCTTTCCCTCCTTCCTCTCTAAATATTGCTTTGAGTTTACTGGACCATGGGAGTCTGAAGATTGATGCCCCTCAAATTATGGAAATTCTCTGCTTCATTCCCTCTCTTTTCTCCTGCTGGCACTCAGAATAAATATAGGGTATGATTTTCTATCTTATATCTCTTTTAACCTCACCTTCATATGACCTATCTCTGCCTCTGACTTTTCCTGCTTTAGCCAGGATGTGTCTAAAAAAGTTACTTATGGAAAACCTACGAAAAAAATTAGTGAGGTCATGGTGAAAACATCGGCATCAGAATTTAATATTCTCTCTTTGACATTTCTTTATTTTTCCAATGAAAATATAATTCAGTTAGCCTTGGATGTACTTTATGTGACATCTAAAACAAACAGAAATCTCAAGTTTCATCAAAATCCTTGAAAGACAAGAATTTTTTTTTATCAATTTTGTCCATCTATGAGGTCTTTTTTTTTTAAAAAATTCTTGATTAAGATATTACATATGTGTCCCACTCCCCCATTGCCCCCACCATCTATGAGGTCTTTAAAATGCCCTGATAATGTTGCCACAGTAGTCATCATATGTGGCCAACATTGGCACTCTGTATACAAATTTGGAGGTGGGGTAGTTGGAGGAATGACTGGGCTCTGACCCAATCCCTGCTTTTCATTCTAGGAGCCTGCTGACATAAGATTAGATCCAATAGCTAATATTTGATATCTATATTCTGATCATATTCCTATTGTAATTCTTCTCAAATTATCCTCACTAACAGAAGTCAGGCAATGCAAGCTTGTTCATTAACTGTTTGCCATGAACTCTGCTGCACTGACTCAATTCTGGAGCAAATGCTGTTCCAAGATGCTCCGCCACCATCTCAGATTGTCACTTGTGAAAACCTCTCCTCTAGAGAGAGTCAGCTTCTCATTTCTTTGGTTATCTGGTTAATATATGCACCTGTATTTGTCAGAGTAACTAACACAAACAGCCACAATAAACAAACCCTGAAATCTCAGTGGCTTAGCAGATTTGCATATTCATAAAGTCTGATGAAAGTGCATTGTCTGGAAAATCTGACTTTTAAATGCCCCATGGAACTATAAGAAAGTGGCTGAGTTTGCCTATCAGCTCCTAATCTCTTTTGCTCAGAAGTAACCAGACCCAACTTGTATTTTAGAACCAATCACTGGGGTTCCACCCACTGTAAGAGAGGCTGGGACAGTAAGGCATACCATGCATTTTTGCTGAGATTAAACAACTCCGCCATAAATCCCATCAACTCTCCACCATGCTGCAGAGTTTTTGCTCTGTTCTGTTTTGTTTTTAGCACCTCAATTTGTCTATGACAACAATAAAGAAACATCCTAGAGATTAAAATCACTGGATAATTCCCAATGCCAGACAGTACGAATTCTATTTTAAGGGTTGGACTTTTTCAGACTTGGGGGACTTGTAGTTTTATAATATTGCATGATCACCTTCTCCTGTAGTCCCTAGTTTCAGAAAAAAAAAAAAAAACTTATACCCCATAGTTTTAAGTCTTTCCTTTTCATGTATTGTACAATAGCAATCTGGTACTTGGATGATTCAGTTTGAATTTTTGGAACAGGGCAGAAATTCAAGCACTCTTATCACCAAACTTTTTTCACTTCTAAATAAAAGTATAAATTGCAAGAATGATGGTCCAAAGATAGTTGGAGAACAACTCATTCCAGGATATAATTTCCTGAAATAGTTCTTTAAAAGAATTCTTTACTAAACACAAATAGCTGAAACCGGTTTGGCTCAGTGGATAGAGCATTGGCCTGCGGACTAAAAGGTCCCAGATTCAATTCAGGTCAAGGGCATGTACCTTTGTTGCGGGCACATCCCCAGTAGGGGGCATGCAAGAGGCAGCTGATCAATGTCTCTCTCTCATCCATGTTTCTGTCTATCTTTCTCCCTTCCTCTCTATAAAAAATCAATAAAATATATTTTTTAAAAATAAAAATAAATGCAAATAACATAAAGCCTAAATTCTTATCACATTCCTGCATTCTATACTTTGAGCTAATCAATATTTATTATGTCCTTTTACTTTAAGATGCTATTGTTTAAATTCTGATGAATAATGTTTCTAAATTCTCAGTGATTAAAAAAAAATCTAACCAGGTGGATTTACCACTTGTGGTGGGCTATTCTCCCTGCAATTGCTGCCATGGTCATGTGTTTGCTCATCCCAGGAGTGACTATTTCACATACACTAATGGGGGAAGGATAATAAGGTTGTCCATTATTTGTATCAGTGGCAGCTGATGGTATGGGATGTAGAGTAGTGGGGGGGGGGGGGGGGGCG
>PVJN01034874.1:0-22467 GCA_004026805.1 Lasiurus borealis | reverse complement strand
TGTGCCCGCAAGCAAGGTACATACCCCCGACCAGAATCGAACCTGGGACCTTTCAGTCCCCAGGCCGACACTCTATCCACTGAGCCAAACCGGTCTTGGCAGATTTTACTTTTTAATTAGAGATAATGATACACCTTAATCTCCAAACTTATTTTAAATCATTTTGTAGTTCATGAAATATATTCAGTTGACAGAAACATCAACAAGCTCTACCTTTGAACCAGATTTATTAAAAAAAAAAAGTAGGTACATAGACTAGAATTCATTGTTATATCTTCATAGCTGTTTACCAGATATAATTTCTCTTTTGTACCTCTGGAATTCTTACTCTAAAGGTAGAAGAGAAAATGAATTTCGATCAATATCCAAATCTTGGTTTACCATTTCGGTTCATAGTTATTAGGGTTATTTTTATGTTGCAATCCCAAATAATAACATATTCAAGCCGAATTACACTTCAGTTCAACTTCTAGCCAAGGAGTTCCTATATGTCTTACCATTTCTTATACTCTATATGAAGTACTTCCTTTAAAATGTAGGTCCTTTATGATTTGTCTTCATACTCTAATAACAGAGAATTTTCTAGCACTGTCTTCTACCGCCATGTTCATGGATCTTTGCTGCTCTAAAGGAAAGTAGCATGAACTGAACTCTGGAACCAGACTGCCTAGATCAGAATCTCAGCCCTACCACCAGCTACTTGTAGGTCCTTAGGCAACATCCTCATTGGTATAATTAGAACAATCATAGTACCTCCCTCATAGAAGGATTACCACCTCCTAGTAAGCACTCAGTATTTGGTATAGCAATAATATTTATCATCATCATCATCCATCATCACAAATAGAGGACAGTATTATTTATTTTCTTCCACCTTGCTTTAACTCATCTTAAATTCTGCCATTAAGACTTTCGGAGTGGGCAATAGCAATTATTGATAGCAGCCCTAATAACTTTCTAGAGTAGGCAAGACAGTTTAGCAAAAACAACATAAAAACAGGAAGATCGCATTGAAGGAAATTGCTTGTGTGAAACTGTGCTGGCATTTACCCCGTTTACTCAGCAACTATGTATTTGAGTCTCTATATTAATCAGGCACAATGTAAGGTGTCAACAAAATAGTTATGGTCCCTGAACTCATGAAGTTTAATATCTGATAATCAAATAGCCTTCCAAGGTAATTGCACATTTTGGTAATTCTATAAAGGCAAAGAACAGAATGCATTGAGAGAGTAAGATATAACTTATTTTATTTTACTTTTTAAAATATATTTGGTTTATTTATTTTTAATAGAAAGGAAGGGAAAGGGATAGAGAGTTAGAAACATCTATCAGCTGCCTCCTGCACACCCCCTACTGGGGATGTGCCTGACACCGAGTTACGTGCCCTTGACCAGAATCAAACCTGGGACCCTTCAGTCTTCAGGCTGACAATCTACCCACTGAACCAAACTGGTTAAGGGAGATATAACCTATTTTAGTTACTAAAAAAGGCCTTCTGGAGTTGGCTATTTAACAAGACCAGAAATGGGCATGGACAGGTAAAGAAGGGGAAGGAGAGGGTATCTGACATGTGCAAATACCCCCACACAGGAAAGGGTGGAGATGTCAGAGCAGTTGAAAGACAGTGGAGAACTTGGAACACAGGTAGCAAGCAAGAGAGTGGAGGTATAACTCAAGGCTGGAGTGGAGGCTGGATCTGACCACTCAGGGCCTCGGAGACCTTAAAGTTCAGGGCTGGATTCTAAGTGCATCGGGAAGCTTTTAAGCAGGTAAGTACACAGTCCAATATATATCTTTAAATGATTGGGCTGGTTCATGTGTAAAAACTAAACCAGCACAAGCTGAAGAAAAATCGGTAGCAACAGAGCAAATGTTAAAGACTATTGCTGTGCACCAGAGAGAACTAATAATGGCCTATGGGACAGTTGATATGGGCTTGAAACTGCCATCTTTGCTGCGACACAGAGAAGAGCCTGTTAGCATCCGAGACCCGCATTCGCCGAGTTTGTTCTGTGATTTGATGGGGCACTTTGCTTCCCTGGCAGAGAGGACAGTGCCTTGTTCTGGGGAACACGGTGAATACAGATGACTGTCTTTCAGTCTTGGCCACATTGTCTCACTGATTTACAACATATGTAGATCAGAAGGACGTGAGGGAAACACTTGCCTGCAGGTTGGTGTTTGAGGACTGCCCCTTTCCTGCCCCTTTCTCTAGACACGTGCCAGCAAACGCTTGTCTCATTGGTCCGCCAGCTGCATTTGGAGCCATTGTCTGCACCGGTGCTGTGCTCAGCCTTGGATGCTGATGCCAGTCGCTCATTTGAAGCCTCTGTCTGGATGATGGTCTCCAAGGGCAGTGTGGTGATTGGCACAGTGTTCTCTAAGAAAAGCTTACTGCTCCTTAATTCCCTTAAGGATGCTTTAAAAAATGAAAACAAATTACCTGGAGAAAATATTTCCTCCTTTAAATAATAAGTGAATACATGAGAGGATTTAGAAAATCAATTATTTTTATTTATTTTGGTTGAGTGGAAGGTGATGAAGGAGAAAACAAGGCTTCTTGATAATGTGTTGTCATCCCTAGGGGTGGAAATAAAGTGCTATTTCCAGAAGAAATCTCTAGAAACTAGTAGGTAGGTATGTAGGTAGGTAGGTAGATAGATAGGTAGATAAGTAGATAGATAGATCACAGATAAAGGATATATCAATAGATGGATAGATAATTAGATGATAACTCCATAAATAGATAAATGGATTATTTCCCTAAGCACTTCTTAGGCTGACAGGACCAAAGTTACGAGTATTGATCACTGGATATGTATTAAACATTTCTCTCCAACAGTATTCATTTTACCAAAATGTTCCTGGGATCCCTGATGAACCTCCTCTGCGGACCGTGTGTCCAATGCTGGCACCGGCTCCTCAGCCAGGGTTCTCTGACAGAGGGCACAATGAGAGGCAGGCTCGCTCCTGAATGCAGCACCCAGTCTCTCCTCGAGGAAGGCCTGCATGGGTTTGCAACTTCCTGCTGTCACTGTGCTGGTGGCTCTTCTGTCTGACTTTCAAAGTGTATTCCACTTGGAAGTGCACAGCACACACACATTTGGCTCATTCCAAATGCAGTTCCCTTCAGCTCTCTCTGGCTGGTCGTATCTTCAACCAAACCGATAACCAGAGGAGAAGCATAAGCACATTGCATTCTTTTTTTTAAAATATATATATATTTTATTGATTTTTTTACAGAGAGAAAGGGAGAGGGATAGAGAGTTAGAAACATCGATGAGTGAGAGACATCGATCAGCCACCTCCTGCACATCCCCAGTAGGACTCATCAGGTGATTCATCAGGTGAATGTATAGATGGCTCTGTGCCTGGTTTGCAACCACCCATGTGTGATAATGAACAAAGCAACCAGGATACATGCCCTTGACCGGAATCGAACCTAGGACCCTTCTGTCCACAGACCGACGCTCTACCCACTGAGCCAAACCGGTTTGGGCCACATTGCATTCTGGGAAGCTCAGTTTGACTCATGTGACTCCTGTGCTGGGTTAGAGGTGTGTGGTCATTGTTGGCTCTTGCCTGGTGATGTGTCATCCCTCTGAGCCCTCAGATGCCATCAATAGACTGTTCTTCTTCAGGTCATTCCTCCAGGATGTCCCCTGAGCCCTTTTCAAGAAGGAGCATCTTCAAACCATCCCACCTGGGCCTGTGGTCCTGGATGTAAATGAACTTGCAGGCTTGGGACTCTGTAGCAATAGGAGTCCACCAGTGAATCATGAGTCTAGGAAGCACTGCTGGTCCCTGAAGAGATTCGTTGACGGCCCTGAAACATTTTAGTGTAGGAGATTCATCAGGTGAATGTATAGATGGCTCTGTGCCTGGTTCGCAACCACCCATGTGTGATAATGAACAAGGCACAGATAGAAAAAAAAATCGCTAAAGGAGATGGAGAAAAAAGAATCGATTAAATTCATTTTCTTGCTCAGAGGGCTCTTTTTAAAAAGCGTGCATGTCGAATAACTCTCTGCTTCCCGTTCGCAACTCATGAATGCTATTCATTCAGGCCTGTTGACATGGGCATTTGTAATATTGTCACTGGACCACACCGGATTCCCCAGGCTGTACGCGAGTTATCACAGGGAATAGTGTTCTACTTGGCGCCTTCATCATTTTAGCCATTGTTTGAGGGGGATGAGGAGAGGGCAGTGAACAAAATGGTATTTGCTGCTCCTTTTCTCTTTTTGCCATGATTATAAGTGCTTATCAACAACCCAGGATTTCCCGGGAGAGGAAACGGAAGATAGATGCACACGGGAGCCCTCACAGAAAGTGGAAGCCTGCATCCCTGGGAAATTCATAGCCTCTCTTGGAAGTACATTAGAGGCAGGCTCCATCCCTGTATACCTCGTGGCTGAGTACTTATTGAAAAAGTACCTTTGTACGGGCCTGGTTAACTGCATCCACGACAGGCGTGGTAAAATAGTGCATTGCGTTCTTTCCGTGGAATTGTCATCATGCAATCGCATATCTGCTTGATTCATTTACTAATTAATTCCCACCTCCCTCTTCTTAAGCATCAGTTCTGTGAGATCAAGCGCCTTTTCAGTTTTACTCTTGTTCCAGCTCCAACCTAAGATTACATAACTTGTAAAAGCTTGATACATTAATTAATAGATAAATAGCAGTGGAATTAAATTGTAATCTATAATACATCATTAGGAAGTCATATATAATCTTGAGTACCTTCCTGCAAGTCTCTTGCACTCATCTTTCTCCTCTGTACACCGGGAGGGAGCAGGCCTAAGAGGAACAACTAGATGACCTGCGCATGTCCGTTGCAAGGCCAACATTCTCTGCAGTATTAGCATGCAAGAACCTTGGGCTGATGCATTGCTTTAGTGATTAATTTGTATAACCCTTACAGTTTGGGGTCCTATTATTATCTTTTTTTCTGTAACTTCTTTAAGTATTCATCAAATATGACACAGAAAATAATTTTATTGAGAAATACCATTGGAGCCTGGCTGGGCTGGCTCATTTGATTGAGCATCATTTCATGCACCAAGAGCCCAGTGGTTAGATTTCTCGTCAGGGCACATGCGTGGGTTGCGGGATCCCCAGTAGGGCACATGCAGGAGGCAGCTAATGGATGTTTCTCATCCATGATTTCTCTCTTAAAAAAAATCAATAACATATTTTTAAAAATTAAAAGAAATACCATTGATATACCAATGAGAGCTGCCGATTCCCCTTAAGGAAATAATGGTGAATGTCTCTTACTATCCATAACATAAATGATTTAATGCACTCAGAAACAAGATCAATGAAGAAGTTGCTAGCACCGATGGGAAAGCTATTCAAATAAATACCTAATTCTCTTTTCTTTCCCCCCATTCAAATCGCCAAATTTCCAAACTGTCAAGCCTTTTACTTAGATCCGAGTGACAGGACATGCCTGAGTTTCCCCCATTTCAAAATTTGTCTTCAGCTGCAGTTTCCCTGCGCACGATGGGGACTCGCACATCAATAAATATCTGCAACGTTCTTAGCACATCAAGACCAACTATGTTAATACCATCCTACTTAATGCCGATGGCACATCAAAAGAAAAATTGAAAGAAGGACTCTTTATCTCCAAGTCAATTTAAAACTTGCTTATCCATTCTAAATATTTCATCGCATTAATTTTTCAAAGCCACAAAACAAACATTCATCAAGTGAAACTAAGCATGACCCTCCCCCCACCCCCTCAGATGGGTACATCTGTTGCTTTCCCGCTGTGTCCTTGAATAATTCATTTTAATACATTTACACTCTACACTTCATTAAATGAGCGACACACTCGTTTACATAGAAAAATTTACATTGATGGAAACAAAAATAAAAGCTGCTAGAAAGCTGACCCTGGAATTGCCACTCGTTGTGATTTCTGTCTCGCTTGCTTCTGTCTGTCTGCATCTCCATCCCTGTGGGCCCAGGGAGCGCCTTACTTCTATCAGCAAATACGTGGAAGATGTTAGATGCTTTGATACCTTTCTCTTCGTGAATCCCTTTAACAAGATTTATAGTCACCACTTGTCCCTTTTCGCTCCCTCTGCTCACACCACATAATAGCTCTACCAGGTATGCCGAGTGACATCTAGGAATCAAGCCTACTCAGAGAATACAAATAAGTTTTAACTTCTCGAAAATTAATCCATGTGAGCTCATCCCTCATAGTGCGAGGGGAAAAAAGTCTTCAGTTTTATTTGCTTCTTACCCTTTTGAACTCTGTTAACTGATGAGCTGAATGGTGTTGGAGGGAGGGATATTATTTGTCACCATAACAGCGTTTTCTCTCTCCCTCCTCCCTACGGTTATGTCCTAAGCCTAGAAATGTTAAGAAAAGAAAGGACACAGACGGAGCTTAGCTGGTAAAGATACAGTGTTGACTCTTCCCTTTCAAGGAAATTGCTTTTTTCTGTTTATTATTATTATTATTATTAAAATAAAATAAAAATCTAGCCCAGCCAATGTAGCCCAGTGGTTGAGCATCAACCCAGGAACCTCAAGATTCAATTCCCAGTCAGGGCATATGCCCTAGTTGCAAGCTAGATTCCCAGTAGGGGTTGTGCAGGAGGCAGCCAATCAATGATTCTCTCTTATCATTGATGTTTTTCTGTCTCTCTCCCTTTCCCTTCCTCTCTGAAATCAGTAAAAAACAACAACAACAAAAATTAAAACCTGTTTTTCTGTCAGTGTGGCAGATAAAGTTTTAAGGAGAGAATCCAAAGAATAAAGTAATTTACAAGGTATTTTCTACAAAGAAAATTTATCACAATATTTGGCAATCTCCACTATTCCTATTTATTTGAAAAAAAAATGTCTACATCATGATATTATCAGATCTCAAGGGTTATATATAAGAGCTATACAACACATAGGTCTTAGAAACTAATCCTAACAGTACAATTTTAAAACTTTGTAACATTATTTTCTAAAGAGCCAGAACAATTTGTGTACATTCAGTATTGCTCGTTTTTTAGTAAAAGTAAACTTAAAGTGCAAAAAACAAAACAACCCCCCAAAAAAACATTCGTTTTAAGATGACTAAGTTACTTTATATAAATTGTACTTTGAGAATATAGAGTTTTTCTCATATCACATTTTGAGCTTAAATTTGTCAAACTTTTCAAATCCATGGAACACTTTTGTAAAGAAAAAAATGCCCTTGAACTTCCTGCCTAATTTCTCCCTGTTAATTTGCTCTTCTGCCTCTTCTTTTTCCCTTTCCCTCCCCAAAACTGTCATCAGAACAAAGAAGTAAATAGAATGTCATAGTCTTGCTATTGAAAAAACAGTATAGACCAGGAAGTATGCTAATGAAGGATACTATAAGCAAGTTTTACATTGTTTATTGAAAACCAAGTCATAAGCCAAAGCTTAAATGTTTTTGGTGTTAAAACAGCAATGAAAGTCAGTGCCCGAATCTCTTGGAGATCCTACTGTGGCTTCTTTGTGTTATACGTATACATTAGAAGGATTGTTGATCTTACTCATCTTCTTGTTTTTTCTTTAAGGAAAATACCATGTAGCCACACCTAAACATTTCAGATGTATTTCTCTCTACTCTAAAATAAATAAATAGATAACTAACTAAATAAATAAATAAAACCAAACATGTTTTAGGACAAATTCCTCTCACACTTTTATTTCTATGACATACAACAAGGTATGGCGTGTTAGTTCATGCTACTATGACAGATTACCATCGACTGGGTGGTTTCAACAACACACATTTCTTTTTCACAGTCCTGGAAGCTGAGAAGTTGGGAGATCAGGTGCCAGCATTGTCCCCATTGCGGGTCCCCTTCATGCTGTCCACGTGGCTGTATTCTCGTCACATCCCTACGTGGCCAAGGGCAGAGAGAAAAAAACTCTCTTGTGTCTTTTTTGATAATAGACTCGTCTCCCCATGAGGGCTCCATCCTCATGACCTGTGACCTAATTACCGCTCCTCCAAGTCTCCATCTCCAGATACCATAACATAGGGGATTAGATTTTCAATATGTAAATTTTAGCAAATGCAAACTCCTAAGAGTTTCTGCCTTTTTTTTTTTTGTCTTAGATAACATAAATGAAAATACCCTAGGCCTTAAACCTAGTCTAGCCTGGGTTCAAATTCTAACTCTTTCTTCATCTGCATTATTACTTTTAGAACCAGGCCATTCATATCTATGTTTTGGGGGGTTGTTGTGATGGTTAGAACACATACTTAACATTTAATAAATGGGAACTGCTCTTGCTCAACTACCATAACCTTAAAGGAAGACCAGATGTAAGCCAGGGGCCATTCATAAATGTCTGTTAGGCATTAGAAAAGGATTTTTTGTTATGGGCTATCGTTTGCTTACTACTATTTATCTATCTGACTGGACAGTGACAAAGTCTGTGTCACCAGTCACAGAATTTCATCAATGAATTATTTTAAGGTTCATTTTTTAAAAAAATTTTACTATTTTTTTCTTATATCTTTAAGGCATAGATATCAGTTGTCTACAGATATTCCAGTTTTCATGGCAAAAATAAATAATGTCTGATTCTTTTGTTATTTTGATAACGGAATTTAAGTTGTACTGGACTAGTACAGTACCTGACTTAAATATAACCCATTGCCATCATAACATGCATTGTTCAAAGACCATTGTCTGATGAATATTAATTCTCACTTGTCAACAAAAGAAGCCCTAATTAAATATTTGAGTATATATATCCCCAATCTGTTTGTACATGCTTTAATTATAGGATGCTACTGATTTTACTTCTATATATCAATTTCTGAATTAGAAGTAAGATTGGCTGAGGATTCCAATCTAACAGAGAAGCAAGCAGTTGTTTTATAGCCTCATAGAGTTAGGGCAGTTTGATGTCATGGAAAATGGTAGCTAGCATCCACTGAGTTTTCATAATTTATAAAGTGAGTCTGTGACTATTAATCCATTCTATTTGTGTCATTAGGAACTTGGTTCCTTGGAGACCCAGCACTGAATGCTAGGTACTGAACATAAACACTAGTGATTGCGGGGAGGGAGTTAGTGAAGAAGGTAAAAAAGGTAGACTTTCTGGAAATATGATTAAGGGTTTTCTCTGAAAGCCCCAGTATTATAGCTCTCTCTGTGATTCCATTGGATTCTCACAACGCCTTTAGGCAGAAAAGATCAATATTCCTTTTCTACAGATGGAGAAAGTGAGGCTCATAGAAAGGAAGTGACATATCTAACATCCTACTACATCCCTTTCCTTTTTTACTAGTTATAACCAGAAAATTCAGTTTCCAGTTGATTCTGTTATTTTCTATCTTGTGACTTGAGCAAACAGTCTTTTCATCTGTACAATATGTGACAATGTTCCAGCACTCTGCCTATATTTTCTGTTTATTTTTGGGGGGAAACGGGTGGTTAGATTTAAATTAGATGATGTAAAGATGCCTTACAAAAACCTCAAAAGAACTGAATAAATATAAGACACTAGAAGCCTGATGCATGAAATCCGTGCAAGGACTCTGCCAGCCCTCACAGCCCCGGCTTTGTCTGGAAGGTCTCCCGGCAGTCATTCTGGTGTTCAGTCTAATTAGCATATTAGTTCTTTATTATATAGGATTACCTTTGCCACTATAAAGTACCCTGCCCGAAATCACCTCTCATCATAATGTTGAGTGAATGGTTTCTATTGAGAGGAAGTTTGTGAGCAAAAGAATGTTAAAGATGAAATTGGCGATAGATAAAAGCATCCATCACCTGACTGTAGTATTTACAGTTTGCAAACTGATTGGCTTTCGCGTTTCTTAGATAGAGCCAAACAATATATTTCAGCAACATGTTGACACAATTTCATATATACAGAAAGCAATCTCAAGTTACAGAAAAATTGCAAGTAAAGAAGAAAGAAGATATTGTTTAAATGTTTGGGTGTAAGTTGTTGACATGGTATAGTCTCAAGAAATTGCAATTATTATAACTATAATCAAATGAATAATTATCATTAAGAGTAGAATCACATTTAACGTGGCAGTATTTGTATGTATAAAAAGTAAACAGTATGTTATTTTATTCTTATGCATGTATTTTCTATTAAACTGTTTCTGATTTTTAATAGAAGTATATATGAATCGTTACACAACACCTACTTCAAAACTATGACCACAGATAAGGAAATATATGCCCAATTAATTGATTTGCCCTGGATCATGAGGTTGTATGTAAATTACTTCATGTTATATTTGAGTAAAATTAGTCTTTTAAACATTGCCCCCCCAAAAAAAAGACAAATCCTTTGTGTCCTTTCTATTTTAAGAGAGTTAGTAATATCCATGTTTGGAGTAAAACTAATTGAGAAAAGCATTCTGGCAGAAAAGATACATACAATGGCTTCAACCTGGAAGCCATTAGTTGAGAACCTGTTTTTGACTTGATTAGGGAAATTAATAGAGGAAAACAGGGTCACAGAACAGGCCTGACTAAGTTATAATTAGCTGCACAGCCTATAGATATATTCTACTTGAGTTGATGCTTTTTGATTACATGCCAAGTAATTCTAAGGCAACCCGTAGTTTGGTAAATGGGAAGAGAGAAGCCTGAATCTGTTTTTCAGATTGATTACAAAAACTCTACAAATTAGATAAACCATATGCCAATAATTAATATCCAACTCTATTGTTTGAGTACTCTTATGCAATAGTAAAACCTAGGACACAAAAACTGGACTTCCAGTACTCTGAGCTTTATATGTGTGTGTTTTTTAAAGATGCTTCTCTTCTTCTTGCTGTTTATTTCTAGAAACTCATGGAAAGTCTTTATCTGATTTCTCTCCTGTCAAAAAATCTAGCTTGTTCATTTTCAAAGCATGGAATGAAACCTCAATTTGCATTTTGCCTCGGAGAAATGAAAGATGACTCTGTGATGTTTTTCTTCTAACATCTGAATGAAGATGCCAATTGCTTTAAGTAGTCTAATTAAAAACATACCTTACTACCATGCATCATTCTTTCTTGGCAAAGACCTGTTGTGTGTGTGTGGTGTTTATGGTAGGACCTGACTGTCAGCTTTCTAAGTATGTAAAAATGGACAAATATAAAGAGATTATTGTTCCTTCATGCGTATTCAAAGTTGGCTGAAAATTCAATCCCTCTTACTTTTAACTGCTCTCTAGTATCTGTTTTCAGCAATAATTTACCTGAAGAATGTATAAGGAGAAAGGATGAGCTTGAGAAGTAGCCTGTACTTTTTCATTCCACAGTTATAATAGTTTTTTTTTTTAACCATAGCTTTGATCCATGAGCCATATTTCTCTCCTCATGCAGAGAATTGGATACCAAGAGACAGAATAAGATCTCCCTCTACCCAACTAAAAAGAACCCGGGAAAAGAAATACCACCACATTTTTAAAAAGCAGAGTTCATTTAATTTCAACCACTCCCACTCCTGTATTTCCTATCGTTTTGATGGGACCTCATCACTGGGCTGGTGTTTTAAGCCAGGCAAATGAAGGAGTGCTTCGTTCACTTTCTCTCCTCTTGTTAATGTTAAGTCAATGAAAAAGAACACAGACAGAGGAGGTCTTTTATGACTGATCATCCAAAAGGCACACACGAAAGTGTGATTTCGAATGTTTGATGAGTCAAAGAGTTCTCTTGCAAATTTAGGATGATTTTGCACTTGTTATAAGCCATACCGCCTGGTAAAATGTTGATGGATAAGGAAAGAAGCCTACCCAATTTTTAAACCTGCTTGGGTGATTCTTGGAGTCAAAGACTGAACACGGGGTCCACAGGTAAATGTGAAATTTAATGGAGCAAGAGAGACTTCAGCAATCACGAGCGCTTAGCGTCTTCACCATGTCTGTTTCTAGAATCCAGCCTACTGTATCATGGATCGTTAATAATTATTGCAAGGTAATGTCAGAGTTCTAAACCATGGTGAATTCTCTCTCACTTTATTCAGGTACATTATGCATTCTATTTCTTTCGGCACCTTACTGATCATTCTACATCGAGTCTTGAATGTTGGTCAAGAGTTACGCCTTCTAATCTTACTGCCTTTCACAAATCAAGTATCTGCACTTGCTTTTCCAAAAGGATTTGGGTTCTTGTGCAAAGCCATTAGAAGTGGGCTTTGTTTTTCCAGTTTTGTAAATATCTGAGTCTGAACATCTGTATGCATCTTCCAATGTCAGAAATCGTCAATTTAGTCTACATGCATTATTAAGCTGTAAATTGGGGGTGTGTGAAAATATATGCTTTGATTTGCAAATAGATAATTAAGCAGGAAAACTTTAGAAGCAGAGAAAGAAATGATATCTTAAGAAGACAGTGCTGTAGAACATCCAAAGGGAGGTGGAGGTTTAAAAGCACCTGTAAGAAAATAGAACGTTAAGCTGTCCGCATCCAGATCGCTTTCCTTCTTATCATAACATGACAAAAATGTTACTATCTTTTTCTACTCTGCGTAAGTCTAGCTTTTAAGCTTTCCCAAATCCTTTTTCAAATAAAAATAGATCTTAATATATTAATAAACAAGATAAAATATTATGTATGAGCTCTGCCAGATATAAAATCTTATTAGAAGATATTTTGCACTGAATTACATTTTAAAACGTGCATAACCTCTGGGCTCTACAATTCTGTATGTAGGGCTGTGCTACAGATATTAGTACAACGATATTTACTGCACCATTATTTGCAATATAAATATCCAAATGTCTCTCAAAGAGAAAATGCTTTTTAAAGATTTGTTAAAACTTAAAATGTACAATGGAGTACTATGCAAACATAAAAAAAAGAATAAGATGGCAATGTGGGGTGAGTTGGAAAATGTACCGTAGCTTACTGTTATGTGAAACAAGTAGCTTGTAGCTACTAGATGTAACTCGGTGTGGCTGTAGAAATAAAATACACCACAAAGGGGTGTGTGCACGTGTGTGTGTGATCTAAATAGATTGGTCTTGACAATGAGAAATATAGTATTTCCCCATTTTCAAATTCTAATCCTTGTCTTTCTCTCCTCTACACCTTAATTATCTGGTCTGCAACAATGCAGTTTTCTTAAACATTTTAAGCCAAAATTTGTCAAAGCTGTTGCAACCCACATGCAGTGTTTATATTATCTTTAAATGTGGGTAGATTTGATGTTTCAACACCAGGTTACTACTACAGGGCAGAGGATTCCAACCCGCTGTCATTTAACCCTCATTTTCCTTTAAACACTTGATTATCACCATTGCTTCAGAATCTCACCGGTTGGGGCTATTTTTTTGCTCATTCCCTTTGTTAGCTCTGTCAGCAGATAATATTCATATTTTAATACTCCTGTGGCTTAACATCAAAGCCCCATAACTTTTTCATCCTTTTTCCTTCCTGCCACTTACTCACTGACCTTTTGCAAATTTAATTATTCATACCCAATTTGGCTTCTTCTCCCTTTCTCTTTGCCTGCTAATGTATCAAATGTAGAATTGATATTGTCAACCACGCAATGGAATGTGCTCCAGGAAATCTCTTGCCTTCTAAAGCCAAGTGACAAATGAAAAGGAAAATGCCAAAGGATTTTGCAATTTGAAACACGGAGCGACAAAATAAGAATGCATTGTTGAAGTGATGGTGGAACACATGCATTCCCCCCTGCTACAGGGGAGAATTTTACACCAGACCAGAAGCAGCTCTTCTGATCAGCTATTCAGTAAAGCATGCAAGCATAATACTCATAGTATTATGGACGTATGAGTTAATAGGTTCACATCTGCTGGATCTGACTTCTTGTAGTAAGACTCTACAATGTGGCTCATCTGTTACCTGTTTGTCCCTTAGACCTGTTCTCTTGTGGGAGAAAAAAACCTATCAAATAAAGAGGGAATATGCTAATTGACCATCACTCCATCACAAAGATGGCTGCGCCCACAACTAAGGCCAAGTTCCCATAAGGAGCCTTAACGAGCAATCAACAGGGACCTTAGGCTATGTCCTCCCTCGCCTCCATGGGGTTTGATGGGACCTCAGGCCATGCCCCCCACCTGGCAGGGCTTAATGGGGGACCTCAAGGTGCACTTCCTGTCCTGGTGCTGGGCTAGTGGGCCTCGGGTTGCTTCCCCTGCCCCAGCACCAGGCTGCAGAAACCTCAGGCCATGCCCCCCACCAGGTAGGGCTTGACTGGAGACTTCAGGCCATGTCCCCTACCCCAGCACCAGGCCAGGAGACCCAAGGCTGAGCTCCCCTGCCTGACTAGGCTTGACAGGGGACCTCAGTCCATGCCCCCATCTACAGGGCCTGATGGGGACCTGAGATGGCGCCTCCCCCCTCCAGGTGCTGAGCCAGGGGACCTGAGGCTGTGTCCCCTGCCCAGACTGGGTTGGTTGACCTCAAGGCATGGCCCCCACCCCAGTCTGGACTGGAGGACCTCAGGCCACACCCCTGTCTTGGTGCCAGGCCAGGGGACCTGAAGCTATGCCTCCTGCACAGCAGGGCTTTGAAAAGGTGGAACTGGCCGAGTCTGGATCTAGCCCAATGTGGTGGGCCAGCCAGGTCTGGGTCTCACGTGATTTTGAGGAATGTGAGTGGGCATGGATTTGACTCTGGGTACCATGGTGAGCCCCAAACTCTTATAGGAAGAACGTTTTCATATCTTACTAATTTTCTTTCACCTCTGACACTTCTATTAGAGAGAAAAGGCAAATAGCAATATTAAATTATTTCCTCTAATTAATCTCCTTTTAATATGCATGAATTTCATTCACCAGGTCACTAGTTAAATTACAAAGGGAGAAAAGAATAAGAAAAGCTTGAAAAATATGAAGGATCTGTATGTTGAATAACATGATTTACCAAGCATTATGATGGTGATAGCAATTGAATGAAGTTAAAACTTTATTTTAAAAGGCATTTTAAGAATTCCTGCTGGATTCTATTCAATTAAGGACATTAATTAAATGATCAGTAGGAAACATTGATCTCAAATGTGATTTGATAAAGAGATGGAAAAAAGAACCTCAATATGGAGTCTCCTTATTTTTCTTTACCTGTGGGTGATCCAAAGATCTAGTAAGCACCGATTTACTTATTTTTCCTAATAGTTAATGGAGAAGACAAAATAAAAGATAAAGACCAGAAAGTAGAACTCTGTCACTATCTCAAACTTCAAAAGTTGAGAGAGAAAAGAAAGAAAGAGGGAGGAAGAAAGAGAAGGAGGAAGACCAAAACTTGGTGAACTAATGAAATAAATGAGTATATATATATATATATTTTATAAATTCAGGTAATGTTCAGAAATTTACTAGTTCTATATTTTCATCATAATTTTGAGTCACCAGATGTATAAGCTATACTATCTTCTTTCACATCTGTGTATGTGCTAATGGCACTGACATCAGAAGTATAGTGGTACCTTGAGATACGAGTTTAATTCGTTCCATAACCTTGAGGCGTGGAAACTATGAGAAGCTCAAGTCGAGGTAAACTGGTGGGTCATGTGCAGCCAGCCTATCCTCTCGAAATTACTCCTATCTCAAATGTTGCTCGTATTTCAAAGCAAAAATTGCTCGCTCCACGGCTCGTATCTCAAAAATCTCGTATGTTAGGGACTCGTATCTCGAGGTACCACTGTATTTAAAATTTCATTTCTACACCTAACCTTGAAAAGGCAACAGGGAAGCTGCTCGTTTCAGAGCTCCCATCTTTTGTTCTTCTGAGGTTGCGCCTCTGTTCTCACCGATTGTTTTAGAGATTGTAAGGGAGTGCTCACTTTCTGGACAGTGCTCTTTAAGGTTTGATTACAGTGATGATTAATACAATGGACTAATGTTTCCTGTGTCGACAAGGGTGGGGCTGGCCGATGTTCTGCTGAAACGCTTTCTAGTAAATGAAGAAAAGAACTTTCATCTCAGGAATGTTGAGGGCGAAAAGGGGTACCTAAGCAACATCTGTTTAAAATCAAGATTCCATTACTGCTACCACTCCCTTCTTGGTGCTTAAGATTTCCTTCTGTTGGTTACCCATTTCTCATTTTGTTTAATTTCATTTCACCACAGTATTAGCATAGTACATTAAGGAATTAGCTTATATTCTTATCTAGAAAACATCATTTTAATTTGTTAAAAGCAGAGTCAGATGGGCCGTTATGGTTAGAGATGTAAAGAAGTAGTGTAATTCTAGGGTGAGTGTATACTTAATTAGTAGAAGTTTTTATATCTTAACACACACAACACACACACACACACACGCACACACACGCACACACACGTATACACACGTATACACACATATATATATTTGGGTGGATAACAAAAAGAGACATGCTCAACTCTTGTGGGTCAGTGGTTGAGCTTTGACCTATGCACCAAGAGGTCACTGGTTCAATTCCAGGTCAGGGCACATTCTCCGGTTGTAGGCATGTGCAGGAGACAACCAGTTGATGTTTCTATCTCTGTCCCTTCTCTCTCTCTAAAACTCAATAAAAACATTTAAAAAAAAAGAAGAGACACAATGAGTAATGTCTCATTAGAGATAGGTGATCTCTTTAGCTTTACCATTCTCTGTATCTCGTTAGAGTTCTTTTATTCCTAACTTAAAATTAAACTTACTCTGGACCCTTGGTGTTCTCCAGGGAGTGGTAGATAATTATTTTTACCTAAGCGAATGGGTGAAATACCCAAACCGTCTTGGAGCTGCTTTGCATTTCACAAGTCTCCTTTTATGACATTTATTTTTTAATTTTTTCCTGACATTTTAAATATACAACAAACACACATATATCTATATGTGTGTGTGTATGTTTATGTACATATAACATTTTATTCTCAAATAAGATAAGGGTTAAAATAAGCAAATTAAAATTGCTCTTACCATTCTTGAAAGCTTTTTTACTCCCAAATATGAGATACAAAATATAATAAGCTGTATCTTTGGTTACTTTTGATTTTTATAACATGCTATTTATTTTAGAACCAACAGAAAATATATCTAAGTAGTAAAACAAATTTTCCTATAAGAACTTATTATATATATATATATATATATATATATATATATATATATTTACAAAAAAAAAAATATATAACATATATATGTGTGTGTATATATATATATATATATATATATATATACCAAATAAGTAATATATAACATATTTTTGGTATATATATATATATATATATATATATATATATATGTTTTCCAATCTATTTAATAATGAATATTTTTCATATACACACACACAAGCATATATAAAAGTGGCTTAATATATGATAGATTGTTAAGTACCTAGGTTTTTGAGCTCAAATATATCACAAACTTTAGATACATAGTCCCATAATGGTTTAATTTGCCATAATATTTAATCCCCTCTCATTGGACATAAATGATGTTTCCAGTTTTCAGTATTATGAATAATGCTGGGATAAACATCCTGTGGCTCTGCCTTAATATGGGTCCTCAATTATCTGCTTAGGATAAATTTAGCAAAGTTCATTCTTTGATTTTATTATAGTTTATGGATCATCATAGAAGCCTCGTTCAAAATATGGTAAATACTCTACAACCAACTATGGAAAATTTTATTTGTTATTAAAAGTAATATTTCTGTAAGATTCTTGGCATAACAGTCAAAAAAGGAATCAGGATGTCTCTCTAAAATGTATTGATCCCTCAGGAAACCATGTTGTGCTATACAGAAATTCAAAATTGATGTCTAATTTTCTTTCTTTTTTTTTAGAGAAGTTTCTAGTGAAACCATAAAACCTTAGAAATAACTAATGTTAATTTAGGAAGACAGGTATTTAAGATCCATCTGTCTGTAATGTGCTCCTCCTTGCAGAAAATAGTTTCAGGATGAATATTTCTTTAAAAATCCATCTGGTTTTTTGGAAAATAGATCTGCCTGGTTGCCAATTTAAAACAAAAGCAGGATGACCGTAGGGCCTTGGAAATAAGGCCCTAATATTATAGTTACATTTTTTAAAACATTATAGTTTTAAAATTCTCTTTCATTCACATAATTCTCACTGTAAAATCTTATAATACTCTAAAGTACATATATAAAGTATATGTCCAAATATTTTTTCTATGCCAAATTAAATACATACAGATTTGAAACTTAAATGGAAATATATTATAAATATTTTTGGCAACTTGATTTTTTGATTGACAATATGTAATGTAGATCTAATTCATTCTTTTAAGTGGCTTCATAGTATGCAGCTGTATGGATATACCATGATTTACCTGATCACCTTCCTACTACTATAATGAAAATAATTAAAATTTGTATTTTAAAAATGTTTATTTATTGAGGGCATAAGGAACTTTATAATCTGAGATGTACACTTAAAGAACATTACATATGGGGTGAGGTAAAAGTAGGCTTATAGTTGTGAATAATTCTAAACACAGAGTTTATTCTTATAGTATTATGTATTAATTACTGTATTATTTTTCATGTGAACAACTGTAAACTTCCTTTGCCCACCCTGAATACATAATGACTGTTGTTGTTTTTTATGTATTTTGGTCACTAGGATCGCAAGGTCAGAGTCAGTGCCTTTAACATATAGGTAGATTATGCTGATTTGTCCCTCAAAATTACAGAAAATTTAAACTGGAATATTTCAGTTCAGAGAAGTTCATTATTTTACAGATAAACCTATATAGTATAGAGCAACTTTTTAGCATCTTTTCATCATTCAAAATTCCTTCCATAATACCCTTTTAGTCTTGATGCTTCCCAAATGAACCAACATGAAATGGCTTCCTGGGGTTGGCCGCACTTCAATGTTTGGGCTATAACCCTAAAAGCTCTTTCTTTTTTTAAAAAAATACATCTTATTGATTTTTTACAGAGAGGAAGGGAAAGAGAGTTAGAAATATCAATGAGAGAGAAACATCAATCAGCTGCCTTCTGCACACTCCCTACTGGTTATGTGCCTGCAACCAAGGTACATGCCCTTGACTGGAATCGAACCTGGGACCCTTGAGTCTGCAGGTCGACGCTCTAGCCACTGAGACAAACCGGTTAGGGCAAAGCTCTTCCTTTTTTATTCATTGCTCTTTCTGTCCATCTGAGAACATCTTTTGCAAAAGATTTGTAAAGCATTGAGTCTCTCTATGAGAACTCGTGTTTGGGAAAAGACACCGCGAGCAGTAGTGAAAAAACAACTCTTGTAACGGCATAAAAAGGCTTCCGGCCACAAATGACTCAACATCCCTCTTCATTTCCCATCTCCCAGCATTCTCCTGAGAGGCCTAGTGTCTCCTCTCAAAGAGGTTCTAGTTGTCATAGCATTTCACTTCAGGGCAGGAACCCTAGTCACTGAAGTTAATTCCCAGGTTCTTAAGGCCCCTCTCTGCCTCTGATTTCCACCCACACCCAAAAGTGAGGTCACCCATTCAGCCACCCTGCCATATTGTCATGTAGAGTCTTCTCTCTTCCAACTTGAAACACTTATTGAAGGCGATTCATTTCATCCCTCTAAGCCTCGGTTCGTTCTTTGTTAGCATAGGGTTAAAATTCAAACAAGATATTGTGAGGATTAAGTTATTGTATTAGCTATTACAGTAGCTATTATTGGTTCCCTGACAAAACTCAGGAAAAGCTAAATTTTAGTCATCATGGTCCAGGGTGTCGGGTGCGTGTGTTCTAACTCGTATCCACATCTGAGAGTCCAGGCCTCCTTCCACGGTGTGGCTTGACCATAGTTAGGCCTCTGAGCCCTCCACTGACCCCTCTCCTCTCCAGTTAACAGGCAAAGAGATATGCCCGTGTGCATCCTCCCACATTTCATTGGCCGGAACACCCCATCCTCTGACGCAACCCGAAACGCACAAGGGCAGGGAAATGTAATCTGTTTTTTATGCCCAGGAGAAAGAGAACACAGATGTTGGTGAACGTTTCAGCAAACCTCTGCTGTGATTATCATTTGGATATAAAATCAACACATTTTTGTTAATTGGCACAACTTCTAAGCATTCCTGTGACCGTTGCTCGCTTGGTTGAAATTTAACACAGCCAAAGCCCCAAAATCAAAGGTTTGTGTGGTGATTGGAAACAATTTAATACAAAGACGCTGTTACAAATGCTCATAATTTACGGTTCTTTTTATTTTTTTCCAAGAAAAGGAACTTTTAAGCAACAGTCATTTTCATGCCCAAAAAACTTTTGCGAGCTGTAATAATTGGCACAAACTACATGTCATGTTTGGTCCCAATTGACACCTAAATAGACACGTTGGATTTAAAAAACAAAATAGATTAAATTGAAAATGAAGCAAGTATCAAATATTCCTTTTTCATTTTCTCTCTCATTACTCTTGATTTTTTAAATTAAATGTGTTGGCTTGCTAAATTTTTTAAAAGGCACATTTTGGAAGACACAAATTGAATTTAATAATTGTGGGTTCTCTTAAATTTTCATTACTTCTGATTGAATCTGAAAGGAGAAGTCGGCCTGCATTTGGGAAAGAAAACATGAGGAACAAGAAACGCTTTTGGCCAGCCTACATCATATCACAGAGTAGCTTTACTAATGGAAAGGCTGTCTTCCATTTTGGAAGATGATATTCCTAGTGAGAACTATGTCTGTGTAAGCTGATGGGGAAAAAGAATAAGCCATTTGAAATGATTTTTATAAATAAAATATAGAGTCATTGTAGATTCAGTAGTCTACTCCAGTACTGCTCCTTTTCCCATCCATTCATCTGTTCATCCACGTGGCAAAGACTTACTGCATACCTGTTGTACATCATGCTCTGTGTTAGGTTAGATCATTTTAGTTCATCGTTTCAGCAAACTTCTGATTTAGGTTTATACATGTATCTATAATAATAAAAATGCAATATGCTAATTAGACCAGGCAGCTGAACGACTTTCCAGACATCCTTCTGGACCACCTTCCAGATGAAGTCAAGAAGACGAGGGTGAAGCAAGCCACTACAGCTGCAAGGGCCAAGCCCCTTGCATGAATTTCGTGCATTGGGCCTCTAGGAGATATATAAATGAATATAGAATAAAGAGTGAGAAAGATATGTAAGTAGTCAATATCACATTAGGGTTTTGTGTCTTAATGTGAAAGCTCATGTAATATTTCAGGTCTGTATCTTTCATGGAAAACCGACTAAATTTAGTAATTACTAAATTGCCCCCCAGAGGAATTGTACCAATCTTCTCTTCCACCCTATACAGTAGTATTTTTCTATTTTCCCCTTAAATTACCAGTTTATAATTTCTGCTCATGTAAAAGGTAAAGGATAACCCTAATGTTATTTTTTCACAACTGTGAGGTTATATAGTTTTTTTCACAGCCTTTATCCTGTGTATCTTTTTTCTCAGTTTTCTCTTACTAATTTATTGATTTTTCTAGTGGACCTTTGATAGGACTTAACCCTACTGATAGAATTTCTCAGTGATTCAGGCTTGCATTTGATATCAGCCATGTACTTATAAAAGTTCTGTTCTTGATTATGATAATCTATAAATATAGATGCTTTGAAAAGTGTGAATAATCTTCTTACTGATTTTCTTCACAGAAATTAGATTGAGATAAGCAAAACACTACTTATTATACTTAAATCAACCAAACATACTATAAATATTAATTGCTTCAGCTATCCAAATCTGATTAGTCTAATACTAATAATAGTCAGTATGCCATTTTTTTTGCATTCCCTGAAAACATATTACATGCTCCTTTATTGGCCACATGCTGAATAAGCCAAAATACATTATTTTAACTTAGCAGTTCAAGGAAAAATTTTTTTTTCTATAGTAGCTCCCTCTGCCTTTCTCAAAAATTTGTTGAATTTTACTATCAGAAACCTACATAACTGGAATGCAAAGTAATGTATTTTAAATTAAACTGTACTAAAATTTTCTGGAAAAAAAATTCTAAAACCAGAACATTTTAGTAAAAAACAAAAATGAAATGCATTCTGTTGTCACCCAACAAAATAAAAAGATGTCAGAAATGTGTACTGTGTTCTTAAATTGATGGTGTTGAGCCAATATCAAGTGTATTAGTCTTGTCTCCTTCCCTGGGGTCAGTCCCCCATACTCCTGAGCTAGTGTGTATTCCGCCCTCACAGGCCTGGGCCTCCATACTATTTCAATCTATATTTCACACTGGTTTCTATATCTACAAATAGTTTCCAAAGCTGTTTACCATATCCCCATCGTTATGTATGGCAGAGTCAGCAAAGTTTTACTTACAAGAGCCAGGTAGTAAATCTTTGAGCTCTATGGGCCATAAATTCTCTGTCATAACTACTCAACTCTTTCCATAAACAAAATGTAAATTAATGGAGGGAGCTGTATTCCAGTAAACATGTATTTATGTAAACAGTGGCAACCCGGGTTTGGCTCCTGGGGCATAGTTGGTCTACTTCTGATATGTACTATGAGCCAGTATATTTTTTGAAGTTTTTTGAAAAACATAAAAATATATATTCCAG
>PVJN01034873.1:0-22467 GCA_004026805.1 Lasiurus borealis | reverse complement strand
CTGCCCTCAGGTGGTGACTCTGTCCCCGGAGCGGCTGCAGAAGACCTGGAGAGGATGCTGAGCAGCACTTTACCTTGGGATTCCTCGTGAGGTTTAAACAGGGCCTTGGCTTCGTCCACACTGCCTTCGATGGCCACCGACAACGTCTTATCTGGGAGCAAGAAGAAGTCTGTATGACAGCCGCTGAGGGTGGGAGCTCAGCTACACAGGCAGGCCAGCTCTGGCACTGCATCTCTCCTGCCTTTGTCACAGCTCCTGACTGACTGGCCTGGGAGGACAAAAGCCCTTTCTCCAGATGAAGAGAAACAGGTAGGACACTTAAGTATTTTCTGCATCATTTACCGAGAACAAAGAACCCAAAGTGTAGATTTCTGGACAAGCAGGACCTGAGACTGGTCCTCTCCGGTTTCAGGCTTAGACCAAGGTGCAGAAATCCCAGCCTCGGGCCTAAAACTGCACGGTACTCTTCTGCCAAATGCCTTAAAGGTTCTCATGTAGAAACCTGTAACTGTCACATCCCAGAAATAATGGCTTTCACCCGACCAGGTGCTCACTCTCTGTTCCACATCATCCCAGGCACCCGCTGGCACTGTGACATTTCACTGGGAGGCAGGAGGACAGTGGGCAGAAACTTGGACCCTGCAGTCCAGTCCTAGGCATGAATCAAGCTCAGTTCTATTCCAAGTCCAGATCTATTCCACTTGAGCTTGGCATCTCAAGAACCAGGCACCTGACTCAACATCTTCCTGAGTGCCGCCTGGGCCTGCCTTTGTAGAGCCACATGGGTCTAGAGCTGGGAGATCAGATGGACCAGCTCCCCTCCTGCTCCATTCAAAAAGAGTACACAGACTACAGACAGTCACAGAAGCCTGGATTTATTTGTCCAATTGTACTAAGGAGGGGTGACAAACTTCCCCCGAAGGGCAAGTCACTGGAATATTCCCAGGTAGCCGATCACTACTTTCTGACAAACCTGCATGACCCATCACACCTTCCCCCAAATAAGCTGGTTGCCCCATCGACCACTGGCAAACTTTGGAGTAATTTAGTCCTGAAATTCTACAGTGAAATGAGAATGGAAACAGGTTGGGGTTTAAACGGAAAAGAAAATTACTCACCCTGTCTAGGGGGCTGGGAGGATTTCATATGAGCTGATGATGGAACAGGAGGGAGGACAACGGGAAGGGAGGACAATGGGGAGGGAGAGGACCAGAAGGACCCAGAAGACATGAGAAGAAAGACAGTGATGTGGTGGTGCCTACAGCTGGGAGGAGAGCATGCCCTGGTGGGGGTGGGAAGAAAACTTAGGTGCTGGGTGAAAGCGGCAGTGGAGCAAGAGGCAGGGTCTCCAGAACGTCTCAGAACCCTGGAGGAGGCAAGGGCTGCCTTTACACTGATCATGAGGACACCGTCCCTAACTGGGCAGTTCCCCGTAAGGCTAGGCAGCCTGTTTGGGGCATGGAGAAGCCAGGAGAGCTGGCTGGCACCTGTGTTCAGTTTCTCAAGCTGCGCAAGAGGTGCCCATCCACCTGCCAAGCGTGCTTTGGGCTGCCTGGGCACTGCACCCCACAGGCGACCAGCCAGGCTCATCCGAGATTCAAAGCCATCCATTCCGAAATGCCCACCAGTTCAGTCCAGCCTCAGGCCAGCTAGTCCAAGCAGCCATGCTGGGGGGGGGGGGGGTAGGCAGCCGGCAGTGCTTCCAAACGACCCCATCGGCCACAGCAGCCGCTCCCCCGCCCCTCTTCACCAGGCCCGGTACTCACCACAGGCCTGCCCGTACGCTGTGGCCTGCACAAACAGGACGTAGAGGGGCGGAGGCAGGTGTCTGGCCGTCTCATACTGTTTGTGAGCCTGGTCGAAAGGCATGAACAGGTACTCTTGCACCGGGAGGGAAGCCTGCAAGCGTGGATGAGGATGAGGAGCAATTAGAACTTTCGAATGGCAAATCAGTACAATCACTTTACAAACCTAAATATATGCAAGGCATGTTTTTTAACAGGAAAAATTAAGTACCACCCACATTCTTAAGTTTCCATTTTTGTTCTGTCTCTTATCCCGTTATAAAGTGTTACTGGGAATATTTCTGTGAACAATTCTAATTCTATGCCTAGTGTGAAAGGGAGGAAATGTAGACTTGCCAAACCCCTGAAAAAAGAATTTATAATTTCTCTGGGATCCTTTTGCCAAGTTCCTTCCTGTCAACCATTTACCCTGCTTCATAAAACTATATGGGCTTAGACGAAATCTGGCTTCACAAAGCAAACAAAACCAGGTCACCTATACAGATAGACATTACAATTTACAGGTAAAGGGGGACTTTCCTCCTAGCGCACCTAATGGCTTTCAAATATGAGTTTTGCTCTTTTCAGAGGATGTAGATCTACTAAAGAGCTTCCCCTGAGGTACGATCAGGGGGATCTAACAGATACCCCCAAAAGCACCCGTAGGCACCTACAGACTTTGGAGGATGGTGAAGACCATGCAGGGAGTAAACTAAAGAGTTTGCAGAAGTGGGCCTGTTTGGTGTGGCTCAGCTGGTTGGGCATCAAAGCGTACACCGGAAGGTGGCCAGTTCAATTATGGGTCAGGGGGTGCAGGAGGCAGCTGATCAACGTTTCTCTCTTACGTTGATGTTTTTCCTCTCTCTCCCTCTCCCTTCCTCTCTCTATAAATATCAATAAAAAATATTAAAAAACAAAACAAAACGTGTTTCACTGGGATAAGGCTTTGGGATAATGCTGGCCAGTGTTGCTCAGTGGTTGGAGTGTTGGTCTATACACCCAAGAGTCCTGGCTTCGATTCCAGGTCAGGGTACGTACCTGGATTAGACCCCTGGCCACAGTGGGAAAGCATATGGGAGGCAACCAATCGATGTATCTCTTTCACACTGATGTTTCTCTCCCTCCATCTCCTTTTTCCCTCCCTTCAACTCTCTCTAAAAATCCATGGAAAATATATCCTCGGGTGAGCATGAACGAACAAACAAGAAGAAAGCACCCCTAGTAAATTTCTGTTTATGTCCCCGAGTCCACCTGGCCAGCTTTTCTTCTCCCCAGGACCATCCACGAACTATACTCTTACTCAGGGCAGGCTGGCACACCTGGCAAAACCCAAAGGGAGACATGGCTGCTGGTGGCTCCGGTCGGCAGGGTCTCACTGGCTCTTCAGCGGAGGCAAGGCAGAGGCTGATGGGGTGAGGTTTGGGGGAAGGCCCTCACCTGCATGATGCTGTTCAGGCGAGGCTGGAGGCTGCTCAGGTATTCCTTCTTCACTTCAATCTCCTTAAGGATCTTCTCCTTGTTGGAGAGGGACTCTCGGTACTTCTCCGCCAACCTGAGGGAAGGGACAGAGCACTATCTCTAGATGTTCGCCAGAGAAATCCTGACATACCTGCTCACTGTCAGAATCTATCTAATGATAGCAGCTGGAATGAACTAATGTTTACCTAGCACATATTATATGCCTGGCACTTTGAAGAACTCTTTTTTAAGCATTCCTGCATTTAACTCTTTTAAATACATATACATATTTTATTGATTTTTTACAGAGAAAGGAAGAGGGATAGAGAGTTAGAAACATTGATGAGAGAGAACATCGATCAACTGCCTCCTGCAAGCCCTCCCACTGGGGATGTGCCTGCAACTAAGGTACATGCCCTTGACCGGAATCGAATCTGGGACCTTTCGGTCCACCAGTTTTGGTGCATTTAACTCTATAAAAACCCTATTAGAGCCTGCTAGTGTGACTCAGTGGCTGAGTGTTGACTTATGAACCAGGAGGTTAGGGTTCAATTCCCGGTTAGGACACATGCCTGGGTTGCAGGCTTGATCCTAGTAGGAGGCGTGCAGGAGGCAGTCAATCAACGATTCTTTTTTTTTTTTTAATATATTTTATTGATTTCTTACAGAGAAGAAGGGAGAGAGATAGAGAGTTAGAAACATCCATTAGAGACATCGATCAGTTGCCTCTTGCACGTCCCCAGTAGGCACGCAACCAAGGTACATGCCCTTGACCGGGAATCGAACCCGGGACCTTTCAGTCCGCAGGCAGATGCTCTATCCACTGAGCCAAACCGGTTTCGGCTAATCAACGATTATTATCATTCCTTTCCCTTCACCTCTGAAAATCAATAAAAATGTAGTTAGAAAAATTGAAAAATAAAAACCTCGTGTCTCTTAAAAACAAGCAAACAACACCAACTACAACCCTGGAAGATAGGGTCTTTTCTATGCCCAGAGGAGGACGTGGAGGCTCAGGGAGGCAGATAACCTGCCCAAGGCCGTCCAGGGAAGAGCAGGCACGGAGCCAGGCTTTGAGTCCATGCCTGTCTGCCTCCAGGGGCTCTGTCCATAACCTCTAGGGAATACCCATGTCATCACCTACTCCATTTCTTGCCTTTAGAGGCAAGACCCCAACTTTCACAAACATGTGGCCCTAACAGCTACAGGATCCAGAGGCCACAGTGTGGCTTGAGTGGGGTGGGTGGGGTGGAGGAGGATCCAGCCCACAGGAATACAGCGCTCACAGTTCAGCTGTGCTGGGAGCACAGAGGAGTGACAGGCCCATCTGCTAAAAACTGACACCAATCCCTCCTAAGAACCAGACTTAGTACTTATTACATTCATAACGCGGACCAAAGGCACAGAACACATCCTATAACCAAAAAAGGCAGGGGATAAAAACAGCTGCCTCTCCAATGAAAACCAGTCCGATCCAGTCAGGGAACGATGATGTGAATTACAATTTGTCTATACATGGGATGTCGTATAACCTTCAAAAATAATGTTTGCAAAGCTTTAAAAAGCCATAGGGGGGAAAGGCAAAGTCAAAATGAGATTTATGGTACACAAGGTATTTCGGGCTCAGGTGTTAAAATTTTAAAAGAAAGATTACTCCAACTTTCTGTTAACAGTCTTAAGCAGTTCCATCCGCACTCATGATGCAGTTGGCCGAATTTGAACTATGAGGTGTGAATTCATCACAAAATGGGGTTTGGTCTTGAGACTCTTCTGCTGGTTGCACAGAGCTTTGCTGTCTGACTGGATCATAACAAGGGACTATCCCCGTGGTTAAAGGGCTGTTATTGGACAGGTTAGCGAGGTCAGGAAAGAGGAAAGCCACCTTTTCCGCTGCTCCAGCTCCCAGTCCAGACGTGCAAGGGTTTGCTGGTGAGGGTCTCCCATGGTGATCTCCGCCTTGCTGATGTCTGGAGGGGCCTCTTCATAAAACTCCTCTACACTGACCAGATCGATTTCTTCATGCTTTGACCTACAGACAAAAAAAAGAAAAAAAGTCCAGCTGCCGTTCTTAGGAACCCAAACTGCGGCTTAAGCAGCCCCCCGTTCCTCCCCATGATGCCCACTTAGCCCAGGTCTACAGCTCCGCAGGGACATGCCTCGCTCCAGGGCCTACGGCCTCTCCAGGGGCCCAGTTCCACTGGATTTTGGGTTTTGTCAGCTTTTATCTGAGCGATGGTTACAGGCTGGGGCCTCGCATGCATTCTCACACCTGTAGTGAGAGTTTATTTCCTCTCCGTACCTTTCCCCTGGGCTCCTCCAATAACAATACCTTTTTAAACTGTACAAAGTCGAAACCAGGGAAGTAGCAATGGAGGATGCTATTAACTCAGATACAGAGGAGATATTAGCATTTAAGAATTACTATGTGATGAATTTGTGGAGCAGAGAGAGTCCTCAAAAATCATCATTAAAAATAAACTAGACCCAATGTCTAACGTGCCCACTCAACCAAGTTTATTACAAATAACACCTTCAGTTGGTAAAAATGGGTCTGACCAAGCAAGAACATGTGCCCTTCTCTCCACTCCTTCCTCCCTTCTCATCTCTCATGGTGGCTTTGCCAAGAGGCATTATTACAATTTAAAAAGAACACTGCAAAACTCTCGTTTGTTCACACGAAGGCAGCAAGAAATTTTGGTTCAAAAAAAAGAGTTCTAAATGGCGAGGAGAGAAAGCATTAAATGGCTACCTTCTGGCAACAAAGGAGCTCCGTCAGAAGTGAATGGTACACTCCTGAGCCACAGAAGCTGGGCACAGAGCAGTGAGATAGGAAAGCAGTAAGTCAGGTGTGGGGGAGCCGTGAGGGGTGGTCCCTGGAGGCTGCATGAGGCAGGCCCTGCGGTGCTAATAATATTCTGTTCTTTAATCTGGTGCTGGTTACATAGAAGTATTCCAATGATAAACAAACTTATGTATATATGTACGTCAATTATACTTAAATAAAAATCTAAATACAAGTAAAAAATAAATAAAAAAATAAATTCCGGTTTCAATTCATCTGCAAAAATGAACTGTTGGACCTTGAGATATGAAAACTGGGCCAAAAGGTTAAACATGATGGAGCTGCTCCCACACAAGGCTGCTCAGAGATCAAACGGGCAATGAACGCAAAGGCCCCTGCTAGGGAGAGGCCACTGCTCTGACCAGGTGCAGAATCAGAACTCAAAACGGTCAGCCAGGCTTTGGAGTTTCTTTGTGCAGCCGGAATCTACTGCCTCCAATCCTCCTACTCAGTCATCTATTCCCCCTTCTCCCAGGCCCCACGGTCTCCACAATCACTGATTTCTCTTTAAAGAGACTAGCTCACACAGCTATGCAGGAAAACGCAGTTACCGACAGACCATCCTGCCGAAGCCCTGTTCTCCCGAACTCACTTAAACTCCAGACACTTAGTGATCTCCTTCTGCAGGTGCATCACCTCGTACAGCAGGTTCTGGAGCTGCAGGTGATAGGCGTCTACTTTCTGCTTGGCCTGCAAGGAGGACAAGGTCAGAGGTGAGTGGGGCAAGTCGGGGTGGGGCAGAGCAGAGTGGCAGCAAACTCAGGAAAAAGGTAAAGGGCATTGAGAAGGGGACGGGAAGGAGGGAGAAGAAGGAGGGTTAAAGCTCTCAACTCCTACCTCATGGGTCTGATCTCGTCCTTTCTTCAACCTGATGTGGGCTAATCGGTTCAGCTTCTTTAGAGTCATGAAATGAACACAGCTCAGGATCCTGCGGTCTTCAATCTCAACTGCCTGCAGGCAAAGAGAAACTGGTAAACGCCGAAAGAGTGGGCACTGGCTCCCTTCCTTCAGCTCCAAAACAAGGCCACGGCAGGAGGCAGAACCGTAAGAGTCAGAGAGAAAGGAAAGAACTGACTGTACAAGGGAAGGGCTTAAGGTTCTCAGGGGAAAAGCCATTTCTGCTTGGACCAAAGTTAGCAGGAATTGAATATGGAGCAAGTGCAGCTAATACATATCGCACACAAGAGATCCAAAATCTTGCCATACAACTTTACCTCTATAAATAGCATTACATAATAATTTAAGTAAAAACAGCAGAATTATAGCCCTAAAATTTGTTTCTCTTTAAGAGATAATAATTTTAACAATATTGGCCAGTGTAAGCACATGAGATTCCTGGCAAAATATGGGTTGTTGTGTTTTGAACTTATCCATCTAGTATGTAGTCACACTCTTTAGTTTTTCTGCTCAAAAGCCTTGTTTATTCATTTAGTATTAATAACTTTATTTTTGGTCTCTCTGATTTCCTTGTACAAGGGTATTTACATGTCATTTCTCAACGTCTAGCAGAATACTCAACACACATTACTTGAATAAATTATCCAATTATAGTTATGGAAAAAAGTCGTTATCCTGTACTTTCATTCCTGTCATTTGTGAGTGGGTGGTGCTGAGAAGTTCCAATAAATTAACAGGTTGGTCCCCAGAGCGCCCAGGCCCCAACAACCTATTGAAGGCTAGGACAGAGGCCAAGTTCAGGATGGACTCTCTCTGGTGAGTGCGACACAGGCGCATCCGTGCAGACCCCCCAGGTTCATAGTCGCCTAGTCCACTCCTTACCACGTCCTTGCCTCCCCTGCTCTTCAGGTCCTGGATCTCGGCCATGAGTCTCTGCAGCTCCTGGCACGTGTACTTGTACAGCTCATAGTCTCGTCCAGGGTCCCGCAGGTCCACCTCGGCCTCCTCACTGTAGTATTTACCTTCCTGTGGGGGCAAGGACACAGGCGTGGAGGAGGGAGCCAAACCCTCCCAGTCGGGATCAGGGACACGGACTGAGATCAGTAACAATGGAATCCCAAAGCAGGTCTCTAAAGGATCTGGTCCTCAAATCAAATGTTTTTCTTCTTTTCAAAATGGAAAATAATTCCTCTCTCCTGATTACAGAGTAACGCATGCTTAGTGACAGATTCAGAACATAGCGAGGAGTATCAAAACAAAATAAAAAACGGGGGGTGGCGGTAAGAGATCAACCAAAGGACTTGCATGCATGCATATAAACATCACCAATGGAGACACACAGTAGGGATGTGAGGGCCTGTGTTAGGAGGCAGGAGCAGCCGGGGAGAGATCCATGAGGGGGAAGGAGACACATGTAATACCTTCAACAATAAAGAATTTTTTTTTAAAAAAAAAGGCTTCCTGGTTCTTGGAATGCTGCAGCTACCACTGATGGGGGGATACTCGGGCTTTGTAGAGCCAAGTGCATTCTGGGCACCTGGAAGGTTGACCCTGTGACCCTCAGCTGCTGCAAACACACAGCCAGTGCCCACCACCAAGCTGCAGCTTCTCAGCAGCACGGCAGCCTGGGAACCTCACCTGCTCGGTGTCAGAGCGATTCCGCTTCCCTTCCGCTGGAGCTCCTTCGCTTCGAATCACTTTGGGCTTCCGTTTCTTGCTGGACTCCGAGGACATGGTGGTTTGTGAGGTCAGGAAGAAGCAGGAGAGACCTGTTAGGAGGAGAAAGCTTTTGAGGTTTCCCTGTGGTCAGAAAATTGAAGTCTAACGAGCAGCCGTGGTCATTTACACCCTCTGTTACTCAGGAGAAGACGCAACCCTTAAGCGCTGTGGAGCATCATCCCGTACACCAAAAGGCTGTGGGTTCGATTCCTGGTCAATGCGCATACCTGGTTGTAGGTTTGGTCCCGGTCGGTGTGTGTATACTGATCAATGTTTCTCTCTCTCTCCACGCCTCTTCCTCTCTCTAAGCATATTCCCAGGTGAGGATTTATTATTTTTTTTTTCTGGGTGGGGATTTAAAAGAAAAAGACAGCCCTCCAAAGCTGCAATTAAATCCTCTGTCAAAGGGGGGTGAGGGGTCACCCTTCAGCCTATCCAGAATGAACTCATCTTCCTCCCCTCCACCTCCTTTAAAGGCACCACCACCACCACACCACGGAGGGAACTCCTCAGCCTAGCCGAAAGCACGCTCCCAATACCACTGGCCCCATCACTGAGCCAGTCCTTGATCTAGTGCTTTAAGGGTAACGTTCTCATGTGCTCTTCACACAAACCGTTTGGATAAGAACAAGCACCGTTTTATAGATGAGAACACGGAGGACCAGAGAGCAGAAGGACTTGCCCCGGCAGACACAGCTAGGGTGTCCCATCCGAGCTCTTAACCACATCATTGTGCCTCCTCCACTTGCCACCATCTCAGCTGGGGATGCCGTCAACTCCCTGGTGACCCCTGACATTTAAGAGAGCAGAGCCTAGCCCTGGCCGGTGTGGCTCAATGGATAGAGTGTTGGCCTGCAGACTGAAGGGTCCTGGGTTCCATTCCCGGTCAGGGCCCATGCCCAGGTTGCGGGCTCGATCCCCAGTGTGGGGCTTGCAGGAGGCAGCCGATCAAAGAGTCCCTCTTATCATTGATGTTTCTCTCCCTCTCCCTTCCTCTCTGAAATCAATAAATTTATATTAAAAAACAAACAAACAAAAAGAGCAGAGCCTACATTTCATGGAGCTCTTGGATCACACAGCATCCTCCCTCTGCTCTCTGTCCTGAACGCCACCACAGCCTCCTGAGGCAGGCAGCACCCGCACCCCCGTACCCCAACAAATCAGGCACCAACCACCATGGAGGGAGCCAACAGAGGGTGGCAGTGGAATCAGGGAAGCCCTGAGCTGGAGTCTGAGTCCTGGGACAAGTGACTGCACTTTTCTCTGGGCCTGTGTCCCCCTCACAGGCCCCATGAGGAAAGGTCCCTACCTCAGGGGTGACTGTGGCCATGGACACGGGATGCGCCCTCCGAGAGGGAAGGCGATGAAGACTACGGGGAACGGGGCCTCGGGTGGCACATGCGTGATCTTCAAGGATGGTGGGCCCCTGGGGAGGAAGCGACTCCCTTTCCGATTCCGGCTAGAAACGGCCAATGGCTGCAAAGGAGCGTCTTCCTTCCCTCCTTGAACATCGATGTTCCCCGGTTAACAAAGGGACTCTTATCTCAGAGCCTTAGACAAGGAGATCTGGCCAGAATCATGAACAAGAATCTATCATTTTAAATGTTATTTTTTTTGCCCAAACCGGTGTGGCTCAGTGGATAGAGCGTTGGCCTGCGGACTGAAAGGTCCCGGGTTCGATTCTGGTCAAGGGCATGTCCCTTGCTTGCAGGCACATCTCCAGTAGGGGGCATGCTGGAGGCAGCTGATCGATCTCTCTCATCGATGTTTCTGACTCTCTTTCCCTCTCCCTTCCTCTCTGTAAAAAAATCAATAAAATATATTTTTAAAAAAAATAAAAAATAAATGTTATTATTTTTTTTAAATCACAGCCTGCCGCATATAACAAGTGGACGGAGGTTTACATTTATGACAGATTTTTTCTTTTCTTTTTGGAGGTGGGGTGGGTGAGCTCAGGGCTTGTATTTATTCAAAATCTGCCTTATGACAGGTTTTAAACTTTTCACGTAAATTTAAATTTGAACAGTGGCTCGATGAAGCCCGGGACCGGGTTGCTCAGTGGGTGGCGTGGCGCGTCCTCCCGTGCACAAAAGGGTTCCGGGTTCGATTCCCAGTCGGGACACCTAGCCAGGTTGCGGTTGGATTCACCCCCTTCGCCCCCCACATCGGGGTTCCTGCCTATGGAAGGCGACCCACCCATGTGTCCTTCTCTCGTCCATGTTTCTCTCTCTCAAAATCAATACAACATAATTTTTTCAAGCGCCTCCCTTAAGAGCCTTTAGTCAACAGTCAGACACGATCAGTTGATTTGGGCCACGAAGGCGAGAGCCGCCAAGGGAGGGCCCGAATGGCTCCGGGGTGAGCGGCCACGGACCCGGACCCCGTTCAGCGTGTCCGTCACACGCGAGCGCCCAATAAGTGGGCGCTGTTTCCTCCACCCGCTTCCACCTCGTCGCCTCCGGGCTGCAAAGCCGGGCCGGGGACGCTTCAGGCGACATTCGCCTCAAAAGGACACGGAGCGCGCGGCGGCCCTGAGGACCGAGAACCCGGGCCGGACTCCAGCCCGAGGATGGCCCCCCGGGCGGCCCGCCCCCCTCAGTCCCCGAGCCCCCGGGGTCCCCACCCTCCTCGCCGCCCCGCGCCCCGCGCCCCGCGCCCCGCACCCGTCCCGGCGTTCCACTCACTTCAGGGGGCCGGCCGGGGGACCTGCAGCCCGCGCACCATAGAGAAGCGGAAGCGAGGAGCGAGCGGCCGCAAGAGCGGCGCGGAGGCCGGAAGCGAGGCGCGGAGGCCGGAAGTGAGGCGCGGAGACCGGAAGTGAGGCGCGGAGACCGGAAGCGAGGCACCAAAGCCGGAAGCGAGCCGAGGAAGGAAGCCGGAAGTCGAGCTTGCAAGCCCGCAATGGCAGCTGGCGGCACCGGGCTGGTGGCCGTTTGTTGACTTGGGCGTCAGGGGCTGAGGCAGCGGGGTTGCCAGGTGGGGATCCCCACTGCCATCACCTCACGCCGCCCCCCCAAAACCAGGAAACGGAAGCTGCGAGGACCAAGACTCAATGTGTTTCGTTCACTCTTCCCCCAGGGCCTTAAAGCCCGCAACTAGAAGGCTCTCTGCCAAGTATTTGGCGACTGAATATGTTTTTTGCCCAAAATAACACACAAGTGGGGTGGTGGAGAGCCCTGGCCGGGCAGCTCAACTGGTTAGAGTGTGGGTTGCCGGTCCCCTCTGCATCAGGGAACATACAAAAGCCAACCATAAATTCATCAACAAATCAGTGGTTCTAACACAGCGGTTCTCAACCTGTGGGTCGCGACCCCTTTGGGGGTCGAACGACCCTTTCACAGGGGTCGCCTAAGACCCTCGGAAAATGCAGATATTTACATCACGATGCGTAGCAGTAGCAAATTTTCATGGTTGGGGTTCACCACCACCTGAGGAACTGTATGCAAAGGTTGCGGCCTCTGGAAGGTTGAGAACCACTGCTCTAACATCAAGAAATTAAAAATATTTTAGAGTGAGCCAAAACCGGTTTGGCTCAGTGGATAGAGCTTCGGCCTTTGGACTGAAAGGTCCCAGGTTCGATTCCGGTCAAGGGCATGTATCCTGGTTGCGGGCATATCCCCAGTAGGGGGCGTGCAGGAGGCGGCTGATCGATGTCTCTCTCATCGATGTTTCTAACTCTCTATCCCTCTCCTTTCCCTTCTGTAAAAAATCAATAAAATATATTTAAAAAAATATTTTAAAGTGTGGCAGTGTGAAGACTTGGACCCCTGTGAATGTACCTCCATAACCTGGTTCTTAACCATCATGTTCACCCTAAAAGCCCACACTATTGAGGGGAGCAAGCCGGGGAGGGCAGTAACCCCATCTTACAGGTTCCCCCCACCCCCACCCCCACAGGTGCCTCAGCAGTTCCTCTTTTAGGCCCAATGTACCCGGGCAGTTGCAGTCCTAATGCAGGGTTTCACAGCTTCTAGTGTTTTCTACCCCTGGTAGGAATTGCACGGGCAGGTTCAGGGCTTTTTTCTACCTCTTACCTGGAGGTAGAAACATGGATGCCCTGAGTCCCTAGTTACACTCCCTTCCGCTATGGGGGAGGCCCAGTCCCGGACCAGGACAATCAGCAGCGGGACCCGGGAAGCTGGCCCTGCCTGGGGCACCTCCCAGGGTTCCCCGCGGCCGATGAGAAGACACCATGGATAATAGTAAACATTTAATCGGTTCCCTCAGCAATTCCAGCACAAGTTTTCCAGCACAAGTTTTCCAGCACAAGGGAGGCAGAGGCAACCTACCCAGAGGTTCGTGAGGTGTGGAGGTCCCTACCCACGGGCCCGGAAGAACGAGTCAGGGTGCTCCCATGTGGCTGGAGGACAGGGGTGCGGGGGGAGGAAACGCACAGGACCTGGCCCGGTATCCACCCGCCTACAGGAAGGGAGAGGGCGGGCAGCAGGCTCCCTGCACAGACGGGCTGCCGCTACTCATTCAAGTTTCCAACCGGCATTGGGTAGAGGTAAAGCAATGACCTTGTTCCAGCTGTTTTGTATTAGGAGACCCTCCCGAGTGGTCTTGTCTCCTCTGTGCTGTCTAGTTCCCCCATTCTGTGTTCCAAGTTCTGCAGCTCAAACCCAGATTCTGAACTCTCAGTCCTACCTTCCGGGTTCCTGGTTCTTGTTCGGTTCCCTTCTGTGTCCTGCCGCCAGATCCTTTCCAGCTGCACTTCCCCAGCCTTTCCGGGTTCGTGAGGTGGACCTGCCGCTGACTTTGCTAACGTGAGGGTTACTTCCTGCAATTCTAGGCAGTTCTAGGCGTTTGCCCAGAAGAGGGAGGACGTGGTTCAGACTGTCCAGCAAGTGGGTGGCCAGTGGAGACCAGGGAGTTTCCCCAAAAGCCTGGTCTGCTTTGACCTCTTCCCTTCCCACCCCACCTCTAACCACTAGGCACACTACCTTTTGGGTAACTAAAGCTAAACTGTTGTTTTCCATGGTGATACTTGGGATGAGGAATTTTAGGGCAGGTGCGGGGGAGAGGGAATATAAAAGGATGTGATGTGTTCTTCATTCAAAGAAATTAAAACTGCTTCCGGCTCAGGGGAAGGGATGGGCAGGGCAGGCAGAGCTGCACAGTCCTCAGAACGCTGTCATCCTCAGCTCCCCGTGGTCTGAGCTGAGCCCTAAGCCCACAGAGACCTTCCGGATCAGAGAGAAAACCAAGACGGCTGGACCGGGACCTCCCGTGTCCGTGGCTGCCCTGAGAGCGAAGGGCAGTGAGGTGGCGGCGGCGGCAGCTTCACTGGAGAGGCGAGATCTTCAGAGGGATCATGATCCGGGACTCCATGTGGCGCACCAGGGGGACTGCGGAGAGAGGCAGAGGTCACCGAGGCGAATGTCCCCAGCTCACCGGGGACCCTGGCTTCTGAAGGGGGAGAATGAGTGGGCTCTCGCTGAGACAAGAAACGCTCCAGGGTCCTTGTGGAATGGCCCCAGGAGAGCACCGGGTCTTCCAAACCGGGGGAGAAGGGAGATGCCTCTTCCCACCCCCGGGGGTTTCAGTGTGGAGGCCCAGCTGCAAGCTCCTCAAGGGCAGGGACAGGTTCCTCTTCATTCTGGGGTCTCCTGCCCTCTCTCCTGACCCTAGCCACACGCTCACCACAGTCCCCGGCACACAGCAAGGGCTCAGTCAACCAACATCTACTGACTCCAGGGGGTTCTAGGAGGCCCAGCCAAGGGACAGATAACTCGCTGGGAAACACACTGAGTGGCCAGATGACCATGATCTCCAAACGCATAATAACCTGGCCACTCAGTGTGTGCGTGCGCGTATCTATATATTAGAGGCCTGGTGCATGAATTTGTGCATGTGCGTGTGCGTGTGTGTATTAGAGGCCCAGTGCATAAATTTGTGTGTGTGTGTGTGTGTGTGTGTGTGTGTGTGTATGTATATATTAGAGGCCTGGTGCATGAATTTGTGGATGGGTGGGGCCCAGCCAGCCTGCCCAGGGGGAGGGAACATAGGCAGTTGGCTGGCCAGCCTGCCTGCTGGTCAAACTCCTGGTCGGGGGGACAATTTGCATAGTAGCCTTTTATTCTATAGGATAGCCACCGAGTGGCCAGGTGATTATGTGTTCAGAGATCATCATCATCTGGCCACTCCATGTATTGGCTGCATGCTTCCTCTGTGCCAGAACTTGGGTGGGTGTGGCCCTCTTTATAAACTGGCTCCTGGAACCTTCCCTCAGAGAAGTGGCGAACCATGCCCGGGGTCACAGGGCACACTGAACTCCGCTCCTCAGAGGCAGGGACCTCCTGGTTGCTATGGCATCCCCTGGAGCCCTCACGTAGGCCTGCCTGGCCCATGTGCACTGAGCCACCAGGAGGAAACCCCAATAACTCACGGTCTTCAAAGCGAGCTCCACATCACTGGAGGTAGCCCAGGAGGCTGGACTCCATCCTCAAATAGGGCTCCTAGCAGATGACCTCCAAGGACCCTACTGCCTCCCCTTCCCCCACCTTCACCCCTGCATCCCCCCAGCTCCCCGCAAGAAGGGACTCACCTGTGTAGTAGACATTTTCGTCCCAACCCCTCTTCCTCCAAGCTGCATTCCTAGTCTCTTCCCGAGACTGCAGGTCCTTGTAGGCTGTGGGAAGGAAAGGCATCGTTGCCTCATTCCTTGGGCTCACAGCACTGGTTTCTCCCCGCCCCGCCCCTGGGGGGACCCCCAGCCTACCCCAGAGATGGTGCACCACGTAGAGCTCTCCGATCTGTGAGAAGAAGCCGCCCACCGCCTCCTGGTTCTCTTGCCGGTACTTGATGGCCCGAGCCCTGCACGGCAGAGGGGTGTTGGGGAGGTGCCAGGGCCGGTACAAAGGATCGCCCCAGCCCCCCTCCTAAGATGTCTCCAGGCTGATTTCTCTGCTCCACCTCCAGGGAGAAGCTGGAGGCCCCCAGCTCTCGAGATGGTCGGGGAACGGGGTGATGGAAGTGAACTTCGGGCTGGGTGATTCCAGGGGAGCAATCTAGAAGATGCTCACCTCCTGGTTGCATCCTCCCACCCACTGGATCCATGAGGGGCAGCGGTTGCAGGGTTCCCTGCCATCTGGCCCCGGGAAAGGTGGTACCCCAGGGGCCTTGGCAGGGCAGGTGTGCGGGGTCTCCCTAACCCGAGCACCCCCCCCAGCACGGCCACTCACCAGTTGTTCCCCCACTCGATCATGGTTCCCGGCTGAAAGAGAACCAGGAGAATCCCATGAGCCCTCACCTCCGATTCCAGCGTCACAGCTGGGAGAACACCGGAAACACTCAGATCTCCCCAACCCCGGGGATCACGTGGCCTCATTCAGGGTCCCTGACTCGCACCTGGGTGTGCATGTGTGCACAGGTGCACGCACACCTCCGTGCTGGGCCCAGCAGGAGGGAGAGGCCAGAAACCCCATCCATCCAAGTGCTGGGGCGCCCTCCTCGGGGCGGGGGCCCCTTCCAGCTGCACTACAGCAGGGAAAGGGGGAGCAGGCAGGGGCCGGGCAGGAGGAAGCACCTTGAGCTTGTACGTCCGCAGCTCGTAGATGTTGGGACCTGCTCGGGGCTGCGGCTCGTTCCAGAAGCTGAACTCCAGAAGCATCTGGTTCCTCCTGGACAGCAGCATCTGGCTCCGCTCCTTCCGGAACTCCAGGTACTCCTGCGGGCGGGCGTGGGGGTCAGGGCAGGACAGCCAGGGAGCCCGACTCCCCCCCCCACACACACACACCCCACAGAGGGCTCTCCCAGCGCAGGCTGGGCCGGAACCAGTACACGGAGGGGTCTGCCCAGCGGACACCAACGCACCTTGTTGCTTTTGAGCTTGTTCATGCAGTCCATGAGCGCGGGGTAGCCACCGGAGAAGCGCCACAGGTGCACTGGTGGGAGGTGATGAGAGGTTCGGGTCAGGGGGGGCCCTGGCCTGCTTGTCCCCAAACTGGCTAAGCATGAATGTAAGCGGGGTGGCCTCCAGCCTGGTTCTCTGTAGCACCAGGACCCTTTGCCTTGAGGAGGGGGTGAAATGGGGTGGTGCTGGGTAGGGCCTGACCCCAGACACAAGCCCAGAAGACCTAGGTTGTAGCCCCAGCTCTGTGAGGTGACCTTTGACCCCTCCAGGCTTCAATGTCCTCATCTCTCTCTCTTTTTTTTTTAATATATTTTATTGATTTTTTTACAGAGAGGAAGGGAGATAGAAAGTCAGAAACATCGATGAGAGAGAGACATCGATCAGCCGCCTCCTGCACACTCCACAGTGGAGATGTGCCCACAAGTAAGGTACATGCCCCCAACCGGAATCGAACCTGGGACCTTTCAGTCTGCAAGCCGACGCTCTATCCACTGAGCCAAACCCGTCTCGGCTCTTTTTTTTTATTTAATTTTTAATATATTTTTATTGATTTCAGAGAGGAAGGGAGAGGAAAAGAGAAACATCAATGAAAAGAAGGAATCATGGATTGGCTGCCTCCTGCATGTCACACACGAGGGACCAATCCCACACCCTGGGCATGTGCCCTTGACCGGAATGGAACCCGGGACCCTTCAGTCCCCAGATGGCTGCTCTATCTACTGAGCCAAACCGGCTAGGCCTGTGGCTGGCAAACTGCGGCTCGAGAGCCACATGCGGCTCTTTGGCCCCTTGAGGGTGGCTCTTCCACAAAATACCACGACCTGGGCGAGTCTATTTTGAAGAAGCGGCGTTAGAAGAAGTTTAAGTTTAAAACATTGGGCTCTCCAAAGAAATTCCCATCTTGGTCTTGTATATATTTGGCTCTGTGGACTGATGCGTTTGCCGACCCACTGGGCAATGTCCTCATCTTAAAAGGACCCTAATGCCCCACCCGAACGCCTTTAAACAGCGACGAGAGAACCAGGCGTGAATGTGCATCCCAGGAGCAGGGCACGGAGAGCCAGCTGTGAGGGCCAGTAGGAAGTGGGGGGAGGGGGAAGCCTGATGGGCTGAGAGGGGACATTCTAAGACAGGGAATTTATTTATTTTATTTTTTTATTTTAAATACATTTTATTGCCGAGACCAGTTTGGCTCAGTGGATAGAGCGTCGGCCTGCGGACTGAAGGGTCCCAGGTTTGATTCCGGTCAAGGGCATGTACCTTGGTTGCCGGCACATCCCCGGTAGGGGGCGTGCAGGAGGCAGCTGATCGATGTTTCTCTCTCATTGATGTTTCTAACTCTCTATCCCTTTCCCTTCTTCTCTGTAAAAAATCAATAAAATATATTTTTAAAAAAAAAGGAGAAAGAAAGAAAAAAGACAGCCCCCTCTGTGTGCTGCGCGAGAGGGAGCGGAGGGCAGCCAGCTGTAAGGGGTGCCGGGCTCCAGTGAGCGGCAGGGGTGCTGGAGAGGGGGGCACCTCACCTGCCTGGTCCTGCTCCCCATACCACGTGTTCCAGTTGCCCACGAGCGAGCAGGGGTAGTCCTCGTCCAGGTGCAGCTTAGGCAGCACGGCCTCCCTGTGGGGGGAGCACAGAGACGGGGGGCGGCTCCCACCAGCCACGTTGCACCCTGAGGTCAGGGTTCCCCTCGGCCCTCGGGGCTGGGTGCCGGCCGCCCCCGCTCTAAGAGGCAGATGCTGGACGGGACATTCTGAGGACTCGCAGCTCAGCAATGGGCATCCCCGGGTCTCTTCGAGGAGAACGGGGCCGGGATGGGGTCCCCACCCCCAGAGGCACGGCATGCTCCAGGCGGGGGGAGGGAGGCGCTCACGTCAGGCTGTTGTAGGCGTCCAGACACTCCGGCTTCACGTTGTGAACTGCGAGAGAGAAGAGAGAGCGGGAGGTGAAGTGTGTGTGTGTGTGTGTGTGTGTGTGTGTGTGTGTCCGCGGGGAGACCACCAGGGCCAGGGCTCCCCGGACAGCTCAGGCTCTCCCAGCCCCCCCTCCCCAGGCCGGAGCCCTCACACTGGATCTTGTAGAGGTTGCTGGTCTCCTTCTTGGACAGCAGGGTGGAGTGAGCGTCCTTCCGGGGGTCCACCTTGTGCACGAAGAGGGAGCGGAACCAGCTGCCTTCATTGTCCTTGGAGTAGAAGCTGCGGGAGGAAGGCGTTAAGGAAGGATGCGCGGATTCGGGGAGCCACAGCCCTTTCACAGGCTCCGGGGCCCTGCTCCCCGCAGCTGGCTGGTGACCCACATTCTGGGAACGGGGCCACGGAATCCCCTGGCAGCCCCAGAATGTAACACGTCGTCGGAGCCACTGAGCAGACCGGGTCCCATTTTTTTTCTTCTTCTAGGAGTTTCAACTCCTTTATGAGAATAGGATTTTTGTTTGTCTGTTTGTTTTTATATATATTTTATTGATTTTTTACAGAGAGGAAGGGAGAGGGCTAGAGTTAGAAACATCGATGAGAGAGAGAAACATCGATCAGCTGCCTCCTGCATGCTCCTCACCGGGGATGTGCCCGCAACCAAGGCACATGCCCCCGACCGGAATCGAACCCGGGACACGTTGTTCCGAGGACGTCCGCTGGGCCAGGGACCTGTGACCCACGTTTTAGCAGCGTGACCCCACTGACGCTGACGAATGATGTCACAGGGATCACGCTCTGAGCGTCCCCATTTCCCACCCGAGGAAAGAGAAGGGCAGGGAGCTGAAGGACCTGGCCCCAGGTCCCGTGGCGAGTCAGGGGCCAAGCTCTCAGGCAGGGACCAAGCCAGAGCGCTTTCTTTCCTCGGGTCGGGCGCAGACCCTGCGGGGAACTAGGCAGACCCTGCGGGGAACTAGGAGGAGTTTCAACAAAGCCACCAGCAGGGCGGACACGTCTCCGGCGGGGAGGGTGGCCGGGAGAAGATCCGCTCCTGCAGTTTGTCAACCAAGACCTTTGCTCCCGAACTGGGCTCTGGGTAATTTATTAACGCGGCACTGACCGCGATCAACAGCCCCGTGGCCAGCCCCGGAGGAGGGCCCGGGCGTGGAAGGCGGGTCCAGGAGCTCTGTGGGTCTTCCCGACACCCCTCTCCCCTCTCCCCTCTCCCCTGCCCACGGGCTCCCGCTTCCCCGGGTGTCTCAGAGCGCAGATCTCCGCCACAGGGAAAACCCAGCGAGGGACTGGCAGGGAGCCCAGGGCGGCGGCTGACCTGGAACCCCGCATCCTCAGGCTCACGTTTCCAAGGTCATTTTCTCGGCGGAATCACAACAGCCTCTTGCCCTTGAACTCCTCTGAGCTCTCTCACCTTTCTCTCTCTATTTTTCCACAGATCCTTCTAACACATACCTTTTTAAAAAATCTATATCTCTATATATACACACACACTGAATGGCCAGATGATGACGATCTCTGAACGCATAATAACCTGGCCACTCAGTATCTATCCCATAGAATAAAAGGCTAACATGCAAACTGTCCCCTTGACCAGGAGTTTGACCAGCAGACAGGCCAGCCAACCACCCATGTCCCCTCCCCCTGGCCAGGCTGGCTGGACCCCATCCATGCACGAATTCATGCACTGGGCCTCTAATATACATATGTACACACACACACATACACACTGAGTGGCCAGATTATTATGCATTCAGAGATCATCATAATAATCTGGCCACTCAGTGTGTGTGTGTGTGTATACATATATCATCTATATCTATCTATCTATCTATCTATCTATCTATCTCTTTCTATATATTATTGATATCAGAGAGCAAGGGAGAGGAGGAGAGAGAGAGAAACATCAATGATGAGAGTCATGGATGGGCTGCCTCCTGCACACCCCACACTGGGAATCAAGCCCACAACCCGGGCACGTGCCCTGACAGGGAACCGAACCTGTGACCTCGGGATTCACAGGTTGATGGTCCACCACTGAGCCACGCCGGCCGGGCTAACACAGACCTTCTGTGTGTTTGTTTGTTTGTGTGTTTATTATGTGCCCTGTTTACCAATTCGCTGCCAGAAGCAGCACCACGAAGACAGGGATGTGTCTGTCCTGCGGAGCCCTGCTCCCTCCTCAGAGCTGGGGACAGTGCTGGGCACGGGCGCACGCTCAGTCCGTGATCGGGGAACAGAGGAGAGGCGGGAAGCTCAGGCAGAGCCGCAGGGACACGGTGAAAGGCGGGAGGCCAGAAAGGGCGGCCCTTCGCTTCGAGCCTGGCCACGGGGCTCCGGGGCCCTCTCTCTCCCCACCCCCCGGGGCAGAATCAGTGCTTCCAGAGCTCGAGTTCCGGACAAACGGGGGTTCCACCCCCACTCCGCTCCCTCTCTCTGAGCCTCATGCTCCTCAGCTGGCAAACAGAGGCCGCAGGACAGACCTTTCTGCCACACCACAGAGCCTTGGGATTCCATGTTGACAAGCTTTCCACCACCAATTCCCACTGAGTGTGCTGACCACGGAGCCAGGCTTCCCCACCCCCGTGGGTCTCACACCCCCTGAGAAATTCTCAGGCCCTCCCCACCCCCTACCAGTGCACCAGCCTCTCTGGGAATGGGCCCAGCGATCGGGTTTTAACCAGCCCATCAGGGGATTCGGACGCGCCCTCAAGTCTGAGAACCACCGCTCCACAGCAGTCCCAATTTTTTATGATTATCTTTTAAAATATATATATATTTCTTTATTGATTTCAGAGAGGAAGGGAGGAGAGAGAGATAGAAACATCGATGATGAGAGAGAATCATTGATTGATTGGCTGCCTCCTGCATGCACCCCTGGGGATCAAGCCCGCAAACGAGGCATGTGCCCTCGGCCAGAATCGAACCCGGGACCCTTCAGTCCGCAGGCTGACGCTCTATCCACTGAGCCAAGCCGGCCAGGGCTTATTATTATCTTTCTGTCATCTCGGTAAAACCAGCCCAGAAATGTCAAAGTTGCTGCCACCAAAACTCTGTCTACCAAGGATGCCTCTGAGGCCTAGGAAAACACAATACAGCTTTGTCCAGTCCGTGGGAAGGATCAGCCCCTTCCACCAAAAACACCTCTCCTATTTCCCCCTCCGCCCTGCCATCTCTGTCACATGACATTGTCTCGTCTCTCCAAACCCACGGGATGTCCTCCCACCCCCCGGGATACCTAGTGCAGTGCTTCTGGCCCGACAACAGCTCCACGAATGTCCCAGGTGAGACCTTTTCGGTAATGACACATGTGCACTCTTAATAGGAACCCATAGTCTGAGGCCTCCCCCTCCCAACCTTAGGATATGGCTCCAGAATGTTTCATGTATTTGCTAGGAAGCAGGGGTCTATGCACACTCTGAGACACTCCTGTTTGAAGCTGGCCCTATTGCTGCTTACTGTTCCAGAAGCAGTAAGACCTACTAGAGCAGCGGTTCTCAACCTTCCTAATGCCGCGACCCTTTAAGACAGCTCCTCATGGGGTGGTGACCCCCAACCATAAAATTATTTTTATTGCTACTTCATAACTGTCATTTTGCAACTTAATTGTATCTGTGTTTTCCAATGGTCTTAGGCGACAACTGTGAAAGGGTCGTTCAACCCCCAAAGGGGTCGCGACCCACAGGTTGAGAACCGCTGGCCTAAGCAAACTGCAGCTGGATCTTCACTTCAAACCCAATGTCCTCGAGCACTCGCTGTCCTGAACCCCGGGCCAGGGGTTGGGGACACAGAAAAACGGGGTGCCAGTCTGGTAGGGGAGCCAGGCCCGTGTGGACAGGGTGTTAGGTGCAGAGATGGGGAGGGGTGGGGCGAGAGTATCAGGGCGCTGGAGACGGAGGAAGGAGGGGAGGCTCGGGGCCAATCAGGGAGGCGTTGGCCCAGAGCTGGGCCCGCGCAGAGGCTCAGGCCGGGGGCATGGTCCAGCCGCCGTC
>PVJN01034872.1:0-23457 GCA_004026805.1 Lasiurus borealis | reverse complement strand
ATCAGCCGCCTCCTGCACACCGCACAGTGGAGATGTGCCCGCAAGCAAGGTACATGCCCCCAACCGGAATCGAACCTGGGACCTTTCAGTCCCCAAGCCGACACTCTATCCACTGAGGCAAACCGGTCTCGGCCAAAATAATACTCCTTAACTGCCATTTTAAAAATATGGGGCAATATTTGCTAGCCATCTTGCCATGTGCCTTATATGTTTGTTTTCCAAGCTAAGTCAACACCTGGGGATATATCTTAAGAAAATTCTCCCTGACATAATTGGATTCTATCTGTGCATGAAGGACAGTATGCAACTAATATTGGCAGCAGTAACATAGAACGCTGTCACTGTTGAAAAAGCTTGTGTTTATGTGCTTGTTGTTCAAGCTCATATAAAGCAACTGTGCTTATTAAAACATTGTAATTTTTCCTTGCTGCCAGTAATTCCAAGTGGTGATTGACAGTGTAATTTTTAAAATGTAATTGATTTGTAGGCAAACAATGCAAGAAGAAACAGATTTTTCTTCATAGGCTTTTATTTAACACAAAATTTCTTGAGGTAAAATGTATCTTTCACAAAATAAATACCAGATAAAACAAGATTGGGATTCATGATTTCTTAATTCTTCTCTCCTGTAAATATTGTTATCTTCCCAGTTGTTAACTACATCTCTCATACTTATTTTCTGGTCTCAATGTCCTTGAATCTTAAAGTTCTCATTCAAAAGTTGTCCTCCAATCAAGGGCATGAATGATTTTGCTCATGATGATACAATCTCATATTCTTTGATACCTCATGATTTTTTCCCTGTGGCATAAGCAGTTGCATAATATTTTCTTTCTTAAAGCAGTCATATTCACTCTTACATGCTGAGTATTTTTTATTTCTTTGTCTTTTTCAAGCATGGCCCTTTTTCAGTGCCTCATTAATCTCCAAGTTTAGCCAAAGATAATGTTCTGTCATAGGTGACATGTACATATTACTTTGCAATGTAATTCTCATAATATTTTTATCTCTTCTTAAAAATGTGTCAGTATTTACCAAAGAAGTTTAAAAGTAATGAATAAACACCAGTATTTTTTCCTAATATTTTTTCTTTATTGATTAAGGTGTTATATATGTGTCTTTATCCCCTCATTGCCCCTCCCCCCCCCACACACACACACACTCATGCCCTCACCTCCCCTGGATCTGTGTTCATTGGTTTTGCTTATATGCATGAATACAAGTCCTTTGCTTGATCTCTCCCCTGATTCCCACCCTCTCCTACCTTCCCTCTGAGGTTTGAGCATCTGAACAATGCTTCTCTGTCTCCTGATCAGTTTTTGTTCATCAGCTTATGTTGTTCATTATATTCCATAAATGAGTGAGATTATGTAATATTTATTATTTCAATCAGCATTTCATTCCTGCAAATAATAACCCTTCTTTCTTTTTCCATTTTATCACCTTGTTTCTTTATTATGCCCTTGCAGAACATCTGAAAAACTCATTGCCCATTTTTTATATTTTTCTTTAAATATTTACATGTTACTACTGGATTATAAAGAAGTCGTTAATATTCTTCACAATTATATGTTCTGTCATTTTAGTTTTACACAACCTTGTATTACATATTCCTTGCTGAACATGGACAGTTTCCTATACTTTTAGCTGCTCCATGTTCTGTTTTATGAATTTTTCAGACACACGTTAGTTATTGAGATTCTGTGGCCCTGAACCTCTGGCACTCAACAAGCAAATTTCCTAACCCCTTCTGTATTTTATTCTGGTTTGAACATCGAAGTATAACAATCCTCACACCATCTAAAATTACATTTCTCTCTGTTATATCTTCAGTTTTGACAAATGTTACTTTATAATTAATTTTTATTTAAGTATGGTTAGCGTATAATATATACATAGTTTCAGGTGTCCAATACAGTGATTTTTAATTTTTATACCATATAGAAATACGTCCGTGCCATTCCTTATACCTTTTCTATTCCATTTATAATATTATTTGATTTATTTTTTAATATATTTTATTGATTTTTCACAGAGAGGAAAGGAGAGGGATAGAAAGTCAGAAACATCGATGAGAGAGAGACATCGATCAGCTGCCTCCTGCACACCCCACACTGGAGATGTGCCCGCAAGCAAGGTACATGCCCCTCACCGGAATCGAACCTGGGACCCTTCAGCCCACAGGCCGACGCTCTATCCACTGAGCCAAACTGGTCTCGGCTGATTTATTAATTAAAATAGTTTTCTCCTAGTTCTTCCAGAAACTATTTAATGATGTTTACATGTAAAAGACTTTAAGATAACATAATAATTAAAAATGTAAATGATTAAAATGAGATTAAAAACGGCAAGTAGAACTGAATTAGGATGTAGTACTCAAAAATTTTCGTTTTCGCTGAGACCGGTTTGGCTCAGTGGATAGAGCATCAGCTTGCAGACTGAAAGGTCCTAGGTTCGATTCCGGTCGGGGGCATGTACTTGCTTGTGGGCACATCTCCAGTGTGGGGCGTGCAGGAGGCGGCTGATCGATGTCTCTCTCTCATCGATGTTTCTGACTTTCTATCCCTCTCCCTTCCTCTCTGTGAAAAATCAATAAAATATATTTAAAAAAAAATTTTTGTAGCCTGATTTGCTTGGATCTGAATCTTGTTCCTACTCATTATAACATACAAATGTGATGTTATGTACGTATCAAGGACCATAAAACGAAAACAAGTGCCATTGCCCGGCACTGCTCTTTTTCCTAACACAGGAAGTACAGGAGGGCAATAGCATTACTGACCCAGGCGTGCCAACAATAGTAGAGGATCCCAAGTGCTAGCAGTAGAGGTGGAAAGCAAGAGAGCTAGGGGATGGGAACCTGAGAACAAGGGCTGGGAGTTGGGAGCCTGAGAACCGGCTGGAGAGCACAACAGAGAGTCAGAGCATGGGAGAGCAAGAGTGCATAGAAGAGAGCTCTGGAGAAGAGAGCTTGCCGGATGGAGGTGAGTGTGGGAGACAGAGGGGGGCTTGCCTCACTGAGGGAAGCTTGGGAGACTCAGAGAGCCCTCTCTTGGCTCTTTAAACATGTGAACAGGGAACATGGTAACTGACACACCCTGTTCTCACCTCGGCCTTTCAGTGAGTACAGCAAAGTGTTTCAGGGCTATCCCAGGTGCACTGCTCTCTGCTGTACTGGTGGCTGCAGTGACTCATAGATGGCAGGGACTTAATACTCTTTCCAGCCAATCTCTCTCCCTGTAGTACATTTTTTTCTGCTCTGTTGGGTTTTTGAAAAGACTTTCCTTCACTCCTAATGTCTCTCTTTTGCTTCAATTTTCTTCTTCTGCTGTCTTTCTGCCTTAGCCTCATTATTCTCTATTTTGGGAGAGGGAAACTTGAAGTATCTTCTAATACCCGAGTCTCTTTATGATCTTACCTATAAATATATAAAAGCTTAATATGCAAATTGCCCCCTTGGGAGTTTGACCGGGAGACCAGGAGTTTGATCGCTTGCTATGATGTGTGCTGACCGCCAAAGGGTGGCGTAGAATGAAGAAAGACCCAGGTTGGCAGCTGAAGTCAGGTAAGGTAGGCCCCAGCCAGCAGCTGGCAGTGGAAAAGGGCAGCCCCTGTTGGCAGCCAGAAGGCCCTAATCAGCCTGATCATCAGCTAGGCCTAGGGACCCTACCCAGGCACAAATTTCATGCACTGGGACTCTACTAGTTTTATAAATGTTTTCAGCACCTCAAGGTCACTAAGCTAGGTTCCTCATTTTCCTTATTTGCATCCCACAAATTGTCATATTATAACAACTGTGATTTTTCAAATATGAAATTTTTAAAAAATAATTTTTACTGCTCATTTCCATAGCCTTCACAATATTTACAATCAAATGTAAATTACCTTTACTGGTGAGATGTTAATGTTGAATGTCTAGATATTCTTCCTTACTTAAAAAATTGCACTCATTGTTGCCAAGTGCCAAGAATAACATAGTTGGATCTTGAGAGGGTGACATATTTAAAAAATAGGATCTCCAGGGAAAACTGTGGCATCTAGAATTTTATTGGGGACATATGATCTTTACCTCCTGGTGATTTTGCCTTTTTGTACTCCCATCCTCAAGTGCAGGATAGACCTTGACTTGATTGGAAGGAATAGTTTATGACAAAGGTGCTGGATGTCACTCCCCTGCTAACAGACATTTTATAAGACACCATTTTGATATAAGGAGTGATATTACTCTCCTACATGTTGTGAAGAAATAATCAACCATGTTTAAATAGGTCAGGGAGTATAAAATGTGGCATTAAAGTGAAGGCTGTGTTTAGGTATGGAGATTAGTTTTCAAGCACATCAGGAAATAACTCTAAATGCTATAGGCAAAAGGAAATGAATTCTTTCCAACAAACTGAGTAAGCTTGAAAGTGGAGTATTCTTGATCACATGCAGTTTCCAACCCTGCAGGTAAGGAGCTTCAGTGGTCACTCCTATTATTCCAACAAAAAATAGACTGAGATGAAAATTGAGAAGGCTTCTTAGACCCAACAGATGATTGAGATCACCATGCTACATGCTGCCCCTTAAAATGCCACGATGGAGTGGTGGATACTAAAGGGAAACAATGTCTTGACACGTTGACTGCATTTCTTAGAAGACTAATCAAGAGTTCTCAAGAATATGCCATTTCCATGGAAGCATTTCACAGAACAGATAGGATTGAAGAGATGGATTCTAATGAATGTAGATAGGGGAGGCACAGAGAGACTGTCTTGTGTCTCCACTCAGAACCAGAAGGCCCAGGAATGGCTGTCAGGTTGAGCATCCACTCACTAATTTCCATGGTTTTCAGGGATATGAGAGCTTTCATGTACATGGGTGGTGTTAAGGTGAAAGAAAGCGCAGTAGCAGAGGCCTGCATGAGTCAAGGGGAGGATCCTGAGTGAGGAGTAAAGGCAAACACTTACTCTGAACAGATAGTTCCCAAGGAGCCTGAATCCCGATGTCATCCCTGAATGGGCACTAGCAGAAGAGCCTCGTGTACATTTGCTGACCTTTCCTTCCATGGATCTTCAAGAGGTGAGGGCATTGACTTACAGATGTGAGACCTAAGTGAGCATGGGGAGGCAATCTAGGACATGCTGGAAACAAGGGAAGAACCATGGATGACATCTCTGGGGAACATAGTCACTAAGACCATGAGGTGGCGTAGAAACTGCCAAAGCCCTCATCCCTGCGATTCCTTAGGCAGGGCCCTTAGACTGGCTGTATGGAGTGTGTCAGAGATGTGAGAGTCTTGCTCTGAGGTGAGATAAGGAAAGGAAGGAGTTCCAAGGATATTCCAGGAGTCAAGGTGAGGACCCTGAGTGGTAATCTTGGGAACCCACTCCTCTAAAAACTGTGAGGGCCCCAGAGTAGCATGCCCTTTCTGTTGCCATGGGATACTGGGCATTGTTGGCATGTAATGATGCAATCACCACCTCTTATATGTCACAATGGGGGTGAAGGACTTGGTCTAAAAGGTATGGCCTGTGGCCAGTAGTGGAAGGATTTCTAGGCTTTCCAGAGGCCAAGGTGAATACTACGAGGATCGAGGTAACCACACGCCCTTCAAAAGTGAGGACACCATAAAAGTAAGTCCTTACTCAGCCTCAAGAATCCAAGGACAGGGATGATCAGAGAGGAGTTCCTCATTCCCCTAGGGCCCTCAGGGTGGACTGGCCTTAATATGAAGGGAAGGCCCAAGGGTCAGGGAGAAATCATAGAACAAGGGAAAAGTGGGTCAAAGCAAGGGCAGAGGGTTCACCCATCCTTAAATAGAAGAGATGACAATGCATTTGACCCCACACCGGCTTTTAGGACTTGAAGACCCAGGAACAGGGCTAGCAAGCTTCAGCTCTCCCAACACTTACTTTACTTGGTCTATGGGAGGTGAAATCCTTAGTTTGAAGGTGTAGCCACTGTTCAACTAAAGGGGCACAAAGCCAGATATGAAGCCAAATGAGGACCCTGAGGGAGGCCTGAGCACCCCCAAAGAAACCAGGACAGAAAACCCATCTCTGAACAGTCAAAGGTGGGAATACATGGACTGGGTGAATGAGTTGAGGGCCCCCTTAACTTCATTCTTTTCTGTCCCATATCTTGCCACCAGTTGCATGGTGCTCTTGAATGTGGAATTACAGACTGCTCAGACTCAAACACTGCTGGCCTCTACAGTCACCTCAGTATGCCTGAGGCAGGACTGGCAGGATACAGCCTGAAATTTTCCCAAGGCTCAGGAACCCTGTGGGTTTTTAGAGTGGAGGCATGTAAGTGTACCCTGACAGGAAACACTACCTCAATGGGGGATCTAGGAAGGTGTAGTACCTGGTGTACCTCTAGGTGCCTGACACTGATCCTCCATGCTGTGAGTTCCTCTGGGGCCCTGATGCTTAAACAGAAACAACCAAGATGATAATCCTGGAGTTTTTGGGGAAGCTCAACAATATATTTCCAAGTTCCTTCATATCACAATACAAAGAATCTTTGAGAGAGGAGGTAGAAAGTGTACAAACCAGATGGGCAGTTGGGGCTGACACTGATACCACAGGCAGGAAATTTCCCATGGCCTGATAAGCAGTTTCTCTATTGCTAGTAAAATCTAAGGATTAATTTTTGTCATGAAGAAAATATCTGACTCTATAATAGAATATGCATTGATATAGGAAGGAATCCCACAGTAAGATAGTTGAAACAATAGAATAGAAAAAAAAAATTCATCCACCTTATTCTCCTTTGTCTTTACCATCTTTTCTTTTGCAAACTTAATTGTTTTATACCTCTACTAGAGGACTTGTGCAGGAAATTTTGCCGGGGGGGGGCGGCCCCTCAGCTTGACTTGCAACCTCTCACAATCTGGGAGCCCTTGTAGGGTATCTGACTTAAGGTTTAGTCCCAATCCTTGCAGTCGGACATCCCTCTCCCAAGCCGGGACCACTTACCCTTAACTTTCCACATGCCTGCTTACTTCTAAACTGCTCAGACGCCTGCTTGCTTGCCTCTAACCACTAGCCTGCCTGTCTTCCTGCTCACCCCTAACCACTCACCTGCCTACCTGTTCAGTGCATTTCATAGTGACCTGTCTTCTGGATGTTCTGGTCATTCCATTGTAAGGGTCGCTTAGGTTTTATATACATAGATAGATATTCGTAGCTTACTAAAGGATATAGGATATAATAAATCTTAATACAATAGTTCTCTTACACCTTTTCTCCTCTATTTCACAAAATTAATTGAATATATGCCTTTAGGACAGTTCATTGTCAGTACCGAGGATGGCAAGATAAAGATCCAGTCTCCCTTCATAGAACTTTGATAGCTAGGAGCTTCAATCACTTCAAGATGATGTCGAGGTGCTTTCTATGCCTCATAGGGAAATTAAAAGGGTAGATGATTCCGTAGGTGTTTCAGGTAAAAGGAGTAAGTGTGAATTGTCTGAGTCAAGGCAGTTTAGATTTGGGGACACAGCGAGTCAGCCTCTGAGACATCCTTGTCAGTTATGCTATGTGATGAAGGAAATGAGGCTGGCGGACTGATGAGCCACAAACTGTGATATGTGAGATAAGAGATAAAATATTTGCATGGAAACCTGCACTGCAGTGTAAGGTCCAAAATAAATGCTTAATAATATGTGCTGCCTTGACATGCCATGAAAACAGCAGGGCCTCAAATGGCCTAAATGCAAGTTCCCCTCCATATTTTTCACTTGCATATAAAATTCATACCAAAATTCATCCTTTTGGAGGGGACAAGGTCCACAGCTTATGTATTCCTAGAAGGTGTGTTTCTCTACCCTACCATCCTGTAGACTTTGCAAACCATCTGACTGCATACTGCAGGGGAATCAGGGGTCACCTCATACTCTTGATACTCCACAGACTGCCTCCCACAGAACTTGCTTATTCACTGATCCTGAGTGTAACATCCTCAAGTGCCACTGTGGGATGGGCGGTGTCCCTCTACCCCAACTTGTGAGTATGCACCATTGATCAATTCCTGTGTAGATCATCCCTATAGGGTCCAGGGTTGTGGTGCTGGGCACCGCATCACCACAGTGCAGAAATCCCATCCTCATCTCACAGGGTACATCGCAGACCATTGAACATGCCTTTAGGAATTAATTTAGTAGGGCACATAATCCAGAAAATCAATATGCATCCTAGGCAGAGTATTGGTTATCTCAGGCTTCCCTAAGTACACTGAGTGGCCAGATTATTATGACCACCTGACGTTTGTAGGTAAATTAGCAGTAAGCTGCATCATATGGGATGTGAAAGCCCGAAGGCCTGTTCTAAGACCTTTGCTGTCTGCAGTTACCAAGATAAAACGTCTCCAGTTCACACAGGAACACAAGGATTGGACAGCGAGCATTGGAAAAAAGTCATGTGGTCTGATGAATCATGTTTCCAGTTGCATCGTGCAGATGGCAGAGTGAGAATTTCACAGAAGCAGCATGAAAGCATGTATCACATATCCATGAGTACAACCCTTCAAGCTGGTGGGGGCAGTGTTATGGTTTGGGGCATGTTTTCCTGGCATGATTTGGGCCCTTTAATTTGTGTGAAACAAAATCTGAATAGCATAACATACCTAAGTATCCTTGCTGATCAAGTTCATTCTATCATGTTGATGGCGTCTCCCAATGGAGATGGCTTCTTCCAACAAGACAATGCGCCATGCCACCGTGTTCATATTGTGCAGGAGTGGTTTCAAGAACATGAGGGAGACTTTACCTTGCTTAGGTGGCCTCCACAATCACCAGATCTCAAGCCAATTTTGAGCATTTGTGGGACAAAGTTAAAAGAGCCATCAGGCAGCTGGTTCCAGCACCATCAAATCTCACAAAACTGGACAGTGCTATTCCTCAGGCCTAGTGTCAGATTCCTCGCATCACCTTTCAACATCACGTGGAGTCAATGCCAAGAGAATCACCGCAGTACTGAAGGCAAAAGGTGTCCCAACGAAGTACTGATGGGGTGGTCATAATAATCTGGCCACTAAGTGTATATTCCACAGAGTGGATGCCTTAATCAACAGAAATTTATTTTCTTACAGTTCTGGAGGCTGGAATTCCAATGTCAAAGTGCAAGCAGTTTTGGTTTGCTCTGATCCTTCTCTCCTTAGCTTGCACATGGTGTCATAAGGGGGGTGAGGGACTTGATCTAAGGGGTATGGCTTAAGTCCAGTAGTGGGAATATTTCCAGTTTTCTGGAGGCCAAGGTGAATACTAGGAGTACTCGGGTAAACAACCACAGCCCCGCAACAGTGAGTACACCATAATAATAATTCCTTACTCAGCCTCAAGAATCCGAGGACAGGTATGGTCAGACCAGGAGATCCTCATATTCCCAATGGCCCTCATGGTGGACCTGGTCTTAATATGAGGGACAGGCCTAAGGGTGATGGAGTAATTATAGAAAATGAGAACAGTTGGTCAAAGCAAGGCCTGAAGGTCCATAAGCCTCTAAATAGATGGGATGACAATTCATCTGACTCCCCACTAGCTTTTAGCACTTGAAAACCATGGACAGGGATAGCAAACGGAAGGTCCCCCAACACTTACTTTTATTTAGTCTATTGGAGGTGAAATCCACAGTTTGAAAATATAGCCACTATTCAACTAAAGCAGGGCGGGTGGTGACACAAGACCAGATATGAAGCCAAATGATAACCCTTGGTAAGGACTGAGGACACCAAAGAGTCAACGACAGAAAACCCACTACTAAGCAGTAAACACTAGGAATACCTGGACAGGGTTGGTGAGATATGGGCCTCCTGTACTTCATTCTTTTTGATCCCATGGCATGCCATCAGTTGAATTATACTCTTGAATATGAAATAACAGATTCCTCAAATTCAAAGACTGCCAGATCCTACTATCACCTCAGTATGCCTGAGGCAGCACTTTCAGAATTCAACCTAAAGGTTACTCAAGGCACAGGAACCCTGGAGGTTTTTAGAGAGGTTCCCCTGAGGAGAATTACACATGTAGACTTCCTTACAAAAAGATGTTACTCCTATGCCAAAGGTGCATCTACTAGTACACTGTTGACCTTATTCTTCCAGGAACTCTCATTGCCTATCCTTGTATCCTCCTGACCGTTTTCTCTGACCATAGTCATCATACCTCAGAGACACAAGAGTAAGAGCTGCAAATATCTGAATCAATAAGATTCCCAGGATGAAGCTGCAGGATATTGTTGGCAGCTGCCACAATAGAAGAGCCCCTCTCCTCTCATCTTCGGGTTTGAAGGCTAATCTTCTGAGTTCATCAGCTACTGATCCAACAGTACTTCCCACGTGTCTTAGAGAGCTTCAAACACCTCTATGATCTCTTGAGGTGTTTTTCACACGAGGTCTGAGAACAGCCAAGATGAGGGACATGCATGTTCCTCTGAGGTCCCATCTCCTGAGAACTCATGTTGTGATCTTCTAACTATGGAGGTGACTATTTTTCAAAGTTTATTTTGTACAAGTATAACACGAAGCAGCCCAATCTGTAGGAAGACATGCTAACCATTGTCGACCAAAAGTAACTCCAAAAATTCATGGAGATCCTCAAGAAAGCCTCTGACAGCATTGAGTATCTCTTTGTGGTTGACATGAAGGAAGTGGACTCACCCCAACCCGCCTATGAACTTGTAAGCAAACTAAACTCCCCTCATAAGAGGAGGTGGGTGCTGCTAGGGGGTTACCCAAGACTGGTCTCCTGATGAATATCTTAGGTGTGATCTTCATGAATGGCAACCATTCCAGTGAGGAAGAGACCTGGGAATTACTGAAGGGCATGTGAGTGGGAGGAAACACTATATCTATGGGGAACACAGGAAGCTTATCAGCAAAGATCTAGTCAAGCTGGAGTACCTAGAGTACAGCCAGGGCCTGGACACTGATCCTCCATGCTGCAATCCCAAAGTGTATGCAGAAACAACCAAGATGAACGTCCTGGATTTTGGGGCCAAGCTCAATGATATGGTTGCAAGTCCATTCACATCACAATATGAAGAAGCTTTGAGAGAGGAGGTAGAAAGAACACATACAGATGGACATTCATGACTGGCACAGGTACTACAGGCAGAAAATGTTCTGTGGCCTGGTCTGCAAAAGTGTCCCACTAATGGTATAATCTGAGGATTAATTTTTGGCATGAAAACAATATATGACATCATAATAGAATATTGTGTGGATATGGGAAAGAATCCCAGAGTGAAATTGTTGGAATCATAGAATAGGAAAAAAAAAGCTATCATCAACTATTATGCTCCTTCCTCTTTTCCATCTTTTCTTTTGTAAAATTGTTTTATACTTGCTTATCAAAAGATGTGGAATATAATACATATTAGCAATTAGATCTCTCACACCCTTTCTCCTCTATTCCCCACTTTTACTTGAGCATATGCCTTTAGAAAAGCCTTGTGTTAGGACTGGGGAAAGGAAGATAAAGACCCAGCCTTCCTTCATAGAACTTTGCTAGCTAAAAAGCTTCAGTGAGAACATTGATATACTTTCTATGAATTATAGGAATATTAAAAGAGTGGGTGATTCGGAAGATGTTCTAGGTGAAAACAGTGAGGATAAATTCTCTGAGTCAAGGCATTTTAGTCTCTGAGATATACTTTTCAGTTATGCTACATGGTGGAGAAGATGAGGCAGTGGGACAAGCCAGATACTTGTATGTGTTGTCTGAGTTGAGAGAGAAAATATTTGCATGGAAAACAGCACTGTGGTATAAGGTTTAAAATTAAGGCTCGATAACATGTGCTATCTTGACATGCCATGAAATCAGCAAGGCCTCAAATGGCCTAAGTACAAGTTCCCCTTCATTTTCTTGATGTGCAGATAAAGTCCCCTACCACAAATCCACTTTTTTAAGGGGACAAGGCTCAGGTCTTATTATTTTTCCTAAGTAGTGGGTTTTTCTTTTCTACCCTTCTGAGGACTTAGTAAACCATTTGATTACAGGCTACAGGGAAATTATGGGCAACCTCATCCCCTCGATACCTCACAGCCTCCCTCCCATAGAACTTGCACATTCCCTGTTTGTGAGTACAACTCCCCTCTTGTCACTGTGGGGCATGTGGTGTCTCTCTCCCCATCTTGTGAGCTTACATTATTGAGAAATTGCTATCTAGCTCATCTATACAGGGTCCAGTGTTGTGGTTTTGAACACCACATAATCATAAAGCAGAAATCCCATCTTCACCTCATGGGGCAAATAGGGAGCCATTGAACATGCCCTTGGGAATTAATTTGGTAGGGCACATAATCTAGAAAAAAATCTGCATCTGAGTCAGTGTATTAGTCATCTCAGGCTGCCCTAACAACATACCACAGACTGGATAGCTTAATCTATGAAAATTTATTTTCTCACTGTTCTGGAGGCTGGAATTCCAATGTCAAGATGTGAGCAGGTTTGGTTGGCTCTGAAGCCTCCCTCCTTGGTTTCAGATGGCTATTCTCTTCTCCTGGCTTTCCCTGGTGTGAGCACATGCCTACTGTCTCCTTGGGTTAAATTCTTATAAGGATGCCACTAAATTGGAATTATGGCTTATCCTAATGGCCACATTTTAACTTAACCATCACTTTAAAAACATGATCTCCTACTAGAGTTCTATTCTCAGGTACTGGGGGTTATGACCTTCACATGAATTTTGATGGACACAATGCAGCCCCAAATGGTAAGAATCAGAGTTTTTAGATGTTCCTCTTGGTTTTCTAGATGCCCTTCCTTACTAACAGTAGTGCATTTATTGCTACCATATGCAAAGAATAACATAATTTGATCTTGGGAGGGTGACAGATATTTGCAGAAAACATGGATATGAAAAAATAGGGTCTTCAGGGAAGACTGGCAGACAGAATTTTATTGAGCCGACAGGATCTTTAGATCCTGGTGATTATGCCTTTGTGTACTCCTATCCTTAAGTGTAGTTTGAACCTGTGGCTTGACTGAAAATAATAGATTATGACAAAGATGCTGAGTGTCACGCCCCTGATAATAGACATTATATAGGACACCACTTTGTGATCAGAAGGGATCTTCCTATCCTGCTTGTCTTGAAGAAGAAATCAGCCATATTTGAATGGCTCAGGAGAGGGCAATGTGGCATGAAAGTACAGGCTGTGTTTAGGTATGGAGATTAGTTTCTAAGCACAAGTCAGGAAAAAGAAACAACAAGTCTAAATACTATAGGTAAAGGAAATGCATTGTGTCAAACAAACTAGATGAACTTGAAAGTGAATTTGTTTTGGTTACAAGCAGTTTCTAGCCCGGCATGTAAGGAGCTTAAGTGGTCACTCTCATTCTTCTAACAAAAAAATAGGCTGGCCAAAGCCGGTTTGGCTCAGTGGGTAGAGTGTGGGCCTGCAGATTGAAGGGTCCCAGGTTAGATTCCAGTCGGGGGCACGTACCTTGGTTGTGGGCACATCCCCAGTGGGGGCTGTGCAGGAGGCAGCGGATTGATGTTTCTCTCTCATCGATGTTTCTGACTCTATCTCTCTCCCTTCCTCTCTGTAAAAAAATCAATAAAATATATTTTAAAGATTTAAAAAATAGGCTAAATTGAAGACTGAGAACTCTTCTTAGACCCAACAGAGAATTGAGGTCACAAGGCTAAATGCTGCCCCTCAAAATAAAACGATGGAGTAGTGGGTACTGAAGTTTGACTCCCCTGACTTATTTTTCTTAGGGATATTGATTTTAAGATGTTCCTTAAGAAACTAGACTCAGAGGAGAAAATGGCGACTCAGGTATGACTCAGCACCAGACTCACTACCACCTCTCCTGGACCGCTGCCTACTCTCCCCAGATTCTATAACTCCACACCTTCTCCAGCACCTCAGCCATGAGAACACAAGAGCATGGAGAGCGATTCCAGACAGAGAGTGAAATATGAAGTAAGGGACAGATAAAAAAGATCAAAGTCCTTACTAAAAACTTCAAAGACTTCAGTATGAACAGACATAAGACAGAGGAACAGGAAAACAACTCCAAGACCAAGTGGACTCCTGCAACAGAGAGGAACTGACAGGTCTGCTCCAACCACGAAAGCAAGAGGAGAAACAGTCCAGAGATGGAAGACGCTGGCGACGCCTTGCCATGCCAGCAGTCAGCAGCTGTGCATCGCTACAGGATCCCAGGACCAAACCAGAGAGAGTCAGACCTGCATTGCCACCATTTGTCCACCATCCAGATACCATTGCTGATGTGTACACATAAGGAACTGTTTGACATTGAAACTGGGACTCAAACTTTTTTTTTCTCCTGTGGGTTTATTTCTAGCCCACAGGGGCAAGAGGTTTTTAAAGACAAGAATCAGGGGGTGGGGGGGAAGCAGATACAGAGGCAAAGAAGCAATGAACAGACTGTAGTGCTACAGTGGGAAGGCAGGGGAGGTTGTAGAGGGGAGGGGCCTGTAGGAGATCAACTGAAGGACTTGTATGCATGTGTGTAGGCAAAACCAGTGGATACAGGGCATTGGGGGGTTGGGTGGGGAGATGGGTTAGGGCATGTACTGGGGTGTGGGGAGGGTTGGGGAAGGCAATAGGGAAAAAATAAAAATAAAATAAAAATAAAAATAAATAAATAAATAAATTGTTCTCTAAAAAAAAAAAAGAAAAAAGAAACAAGACTCAGAAGGAACTTTGAACCAGCCTCCTCTTCTGCCTAAGAAATTCAGAAAGTGAGGTCTGTTTTGGGAAAGGAGTGTTGGCTTAATCACTTTGGGAATCTTGAATTAGTTACCCGCTGTATGCCATGGATTCTGAGTTGCCTAGAAAAAATATTCCTGCAATGTATTTCCTGCCCTTCCTCAAGTACCAGAATATTGCCCATTCTAATTTCTGATATCTAAGACCTCATCTTCCAACCATTTTCCCTTTTGTCCAAAACTGTCTTATGTATGCTATCTCACCCACTCTTTGGCCTGTTCATGCTTATGTGAATTACCAATGCACATGTATTAAATGTTGATTTCCTCCTGTTAATCTATGTTAATTTGATGATTAGCCCAGCCAAAAGCACTTATAAAGTGGGTAGAACACATTTATATTTTTGTAGTCTCCACAGTACAGAGAGTCATAGCTCCCTGGAGCAGGAGTCCAAGAGCAGAAACCAGTCCTAAGAGCCAGTACCTTGATGGGATAACTTGCTACTGGCTCCAATATGTATTTGACAAATTGCTGGAGGTTCAGTGCAGTAGCCTGAAAATTAAAAATTCCAGGTAGATCTAGTCTAAAAGGGACTCCTAAATTTATATGAACTTTACTTGTAGGAGCTCTATCACATCCTCTCAGAGAAGAATAAAAATCAGATAAAAATGTCCTACTATTTTCAGCAAGAGGTATGGAAAACTAGGGTTACATGCGGTGCAGGTGTTATGCCCAGAGTTCGGGGTCCCCAATAATCAACCACCAGGGAGCCTTTTTCCGATGCAAAAGCCAAGAGTCTTTATTCAAACTCGGGCTTGGCTCCCAGCCTCTTTCTGGCACAGCAGTGAAACGAGAGAGCGAGCCCCAGAAGAACAGTGGGTTATATGGGGTTGGTCATTTGGGGGGGGGAGCTTAGGGAAGGGACGTGGGTTACAGAGATTGGTCACTTGGGTCAGGGTTTTTCTGTGGTTTAGCCTTATTAGGACTCTCACTGTGTTCGTGGAGCTTCATTGGTCCATTTGGGCCGTGGTTGGGGAAGTTAGGACACTGCTGGCCCACCTGTGGCCACTCCCAGAAAAGGGAGGCAGTTTAGTCAGGGGGCCCAGCCCTATAGGACAAGATGGAGGAGAGTTCACTTCTGCTTTGTCCTTTCACAGGGTGTAGACTCTCCACCTTGTGGGCTCTTGCCCTATAAAGTTTGAAGGATAAACTCATGGACTAAAAGGCTTCTTGAGTAAAAAATGTGTAAGTTTATTAGAAACATAGAGAAACTTTGCTTGGGCAAGGGTCGCCAAAGGGGAACCTCCACAGGAGGATCCCCAAATAGGAAAAACCTGCTCATTCTATCTCTAATGGGGAAAAAAAAATCAATCCTAAAAAATCCTTTGAGTCTCTTTATCTCCAGATTTTTAAAGGCTGTGGCTCTTTGTCAGTTCATGGCCCTTTCCAATTGAACTCTACTTACTTTATACCCCTGTGATTTCCTAATTGGTCATTCTTATGCAAAGTATCAGTTTCAAAGTCCAAAGCCCACATGGTGTGCCCCTCTTTCATGTCCCCTTATCTTGCAACATTCCTTTATCCTCTGTAAATGTATGCCTTCCTCTTATAACATTCCTCTATTCTCCAAGAAAGTAAGATAAGCATTTGTTGTCTCCAAGTCCTCACCAATGCATTCCTCATCCATGGACCCCCACCCCCTCTTATTTCTGTCCTATCTCTAAATTTGTTTCAGTAGCTGTTTTGAAAAATGTCCTTTGCAATTCTTCCTTCATAACAAAGCTTATCTAAAGAGTAACTATCCACCAGAACCGAACTGACTTGGTTTTTACTAGTCTAAACCATCTGAGAGAGGTAAAAACCCCATCTATAGCCTCCTCCTCCTTCCATGAGGTGGAGAGTCATGCCTATCTCTACGCTTGCTTAGCTCAACTTCTTATTTTTCTGAAGAGGTTAAAAACCGCAAGATACTTGTGAAATCACAGCCCAAGAGCACAGGCTCACTACAAATCTGAAATCCATTACAGGACACTACCCTCACCCCACACCTTACCACTACATCAACAGGATTAAGACTGAAAGAACTTTACACTTCAGACTCTCACACCTTGTTTAAGAAGAACAGGGGTAAAGAAAATGAGGAGACCATGGGAAATTTAGCTTATGACACGCAAAGCTACACCAAACAGTAAACAGAGCCTTAATCCTGGCCAGGAAAACAAAACACTTCACACTAAAAGCCTACTTACCACAGCAACTTTTACCTGATACATTTTTTAGTTTTCTACCAAAAATCACAACACATAAGAAAAAAACAAGAAACAGTTTGCAGAGACAAATGAAGCATCAAATCAAGAATAAGATATATTAGAATTATCATACAAGAAATTTAAAATAACTATGATTAATGTGCTCGCATATATAACAAAAAGTAAACAAAATGCAAAAATAAGTACACATTGTAAGTAGAGAGATGTAAACTCCAAGAAAGAATAAAAAAGCAATGTTAGAAATTCAACACAGTCAAAGAAGTGGAGAAAGTCTTTCATAGGCTTATCAGTAGACTAAACATGAATGAGAGAGAAAAACCAATGAACAAGAATAAATATTAATAGAAACTTAGAACAGAAATGCAAACAACAAAAAAGACAGAAGAGTGAAGGAAGAACTGTGGGATAATAATGAAAGATATACCATTTGTGTGATATAAATACTAGAAGGAGAAAAAAGCAAAGAAACAGCAGAAATATATGTAATATCAATGACTGAGAATTTTCCAGAAGTAATGACAAACAAAAAATGACATATCCAAGAAGTTTGGAGACTTCTAAGAATTATCATTGCAATTGGGTAGCTAATATTAAAATAAAAGAGGACAAAAGAAGGGCAGGTATTATAAGCATGGTCTTCTGGGCAGCTTCACAAGGAAGCAGCAAGTTTCACATTCGCCACAGAATCACTGGTCCATTTTCTGAAAATCAATGGGAAAAAGGATAAAAAAATTATACTAATAAAAGGGTAATATGCTAATTTCCAGACAAAGACACAATGGCAGGGCTGAGGCAGATGTGGTTAGGAACGATTAGGCCAGCAGGGAAGAGAAGTTAGTGTTGCAGAAGAAAACCAAAGAAAACCAAGGATGCTTCAAAGAAGAGGGACACCGTTTAATACACGGGTGGACTCAGGGAACAGCCTTCCAAATCTGAGTGAAGAAACACGCATGGGGCTTTCTTTTATATCCCCCTGTGGTCTTTGTCCCACATATATGAATTATGCTTCTGGTCCTTTTGGGGGGCCATGCTAGAGGGCCCCCAGGTGTTGGGGGTCTCCAGGCCATCTCTGATGGTCTGGCCTGGTGCCAGCATTAATAACCCTCCCTCTAGAGCAGTGCACTGTTCACAGTAACACTTTCTGCAAGACCAGTATCTAGGAAGGAGGTAGGGACCTAATTATAGGCTATCAGGAATGTACATTTAGCTTGCTGGCTTGGATTCAGATCACTAGCCCCAAATATCAGGGTTACATTGGAATTAGCCCTCTTTAGCCTTCTCAATGGGGCAATCAGGCAGGTATGTACAGTGGTTAGGGGTGATTAGGCAGGCAGGCAGTTGAGTGGTTAGGAGCCTGGGTTCCACCTTAGCCTAAGTTGAATGATGCCTGGTAAACCAGAATGATGTGTGGTATAAACCAAACAAACAAAAACACAGAAACTAGCTCTTTAGACAGGTGCCTGTTCGCTGGATACCCATGCCCCTGTTTCCCAGGTGCCTAGCAGGGATTTTCCTGTTTGCATGTCTCTTCTTCCCCAACTACCTGTAAATAACCAATTCTTACTTCTGACTCTAAGACCTGGTTACCCCCTTTCACCTTTCACGTTTGTCCAAAATGTTCTATTGACCCAATCTTGCCTTGCTGTCTTTGGAATATTCGTGCTTATATGAATTCCTTTGTGAATTAATGTATTCAGAATTTGATTTTCTCCTGTTCATCTGCCTGTGTTAACTTGGTAATTAGCCCACCAAGAGGAATGTAGAAAGTGGGAAGTAGTGTCTTACTATTTTTTAGTTCCCACATAAATATGTACTGCAAACTCTAGGGAATTCACTTAAAAAAGTAAAGAAATTAGTATAATTGCTATGGTAAAGTGGATAAAAGATGGAATCCTGTAAACTGCTCAATTAAAACCAGAAGAGGTAGCAAAAGAGTGGGAGACAAAAGGACTTACACACACACACACACACACACACACACACACATAATAAGGTCAAGAAATAAAAAACAGTAACATGTATGGTTGATGAAAATCTAACTGTAGCAATGATTACTTTAAACGTCAGTAATCTGAGTATACCCATTAAAAGACAACTTGTCAGAAGAGATAAAAAAAAAGATATTATATAGTCCCCTTGAGAAACTCACCCTAAATGTAAAGATACGCATAGATTAAAGTAAAGAGATAGAAAAATATACACCATTCTAGTGCAAATGAACAGGAAGCTGGAATAGTCATATTTATTTCACACACACACACACAAATCAAATTCAGATCCACTAGTATTATCAGTGTTTAAGTGGTGTATTATGTAATCATAAAGGTGCCAATTGTCCAAGTAGATGTAACACTCCTTAGTGTGTGTTCACCGAAAAACACAGTGTCAAAACACCTGAGGAAACCACCAGTGGCAGAAACCCACTATTACAATTGTATACTTCACCACAGCTCTCGTAGTAATTCACAGATCCAGCACTCAGAAAACCAGTAGGGATAAAAGTGACTTGAACAGCATCATCAGGATAACTGGATTGAAATTACATTTTTAGGAAGCACGACAGCAGAAAACACATTTTTCAAGCTCACATGAAAATACTTCAAGATGGACAACATTCTGTGCCATAAAACAAACATCATTCAATTTAAATAACAAAAATCACAGGAAGTATTCTCTAAGACCACAATGGAATCAAATTTTAAATCAATAACAAAAACATAGCCAACAATTCTCCAAATAGTTGGAGACTAAGCAAAATACTTCTAAATAACACATGGCTGAAAGAAGAACACAGAAGGGAAACGTAAAAAGTTATTCTTAACTCAATGAAATGCAAACACACTTATCAAAAGTTTTTGGGTGGAGCAAAAGCAATATTTAAAGGGATAGTTATATGTATATACTAAAAAAGAAGAAAGTTCTGATATAGTGATCTGAACAGTAACCATAAAACTAGAGAAAGAACAAAAAATCAATTCCTAAGTAAACAGAAGCAACATAATAAATATTAGAATATAAATAACAATGAAAATATGAAGAGAAGAAAAATCAGTAAAAGCAAAAGTCAATTATTTGATAATATTAATCCTATTTAATAAAGGCTAATATGCAATTTTTCCCTCCACTGGGAGTTTGACCAGGAGTTCAATCAGGACTTTGACCAGGGGGCCTCTCCCACTGGCCAGCCAAGCCTGATCGGCCCCAATTGGGGAGGACTGCCAGATCCCCTCTGTGCATGAATGTGTGCAGCAGGCCTCTAGTTGATAATAACATTGATAAACCACTAGCCTGGTTAACTAAGAGAGAGAAGATAGAAATTACTAATATCTAAAATAAACGAAGGTCATAGCTAATGATTCCATGGGCATTAAAATGATACTAAAGAAATCTGACGAACATCCTATGCCCACAATTTGATAAACTACATGAAATGGACCAATTTTCAAAATACACAATTGACCAAAGCTTACACAAGGAAAATAGATATCTGAATAGACCTACCTCTATTAAACAAATTGAATGAGTAATTAATAAATCCTCCCAAAATGAAAACAACTTTTTCAGATGGACTCACTGATAAATTTCATCAAATCCTTAGGAAGAAATGGTACCAGTGTTCTACATATAAGCATCTGAAAGGATGCTTATTATTAGGAAATCGCAAATTAAAACAAAAAGACAGTGCATATCTACTAAAATAGCTAACATCTAAAACACTGACAAGGCCAAATAGAGAAGTTGTTGAGCTTCAAGAACTGACTCTCACTGCTGGCGGGATTGCAGAATGGTACAGTCACATGGAAAGACCGTTTTGGTGGAATCTAACAAAAGTAAACATATTCTTTCCATACAATGAACCAAATGCACTCTTGCATTTATTCAACAGAGATAAAAAGTTATGTTCATGCAAAACGTTTCACACAAATGCCTTAGCAGCTTTATTTCTAAGTGCCCAAACTAGAAAACTACCAATATGTCCTTCAGTAGAGGAATGGATCAATAAACTATGGCATCTGTGTACAATGGGAAATGGTTCAACAATAAATAAAAAAATGATCTAACAAGCCATGAAAAGATAGAGGACCCCTGCATGCATATTACTATGTGAAAGTAGCCCACCTGAAAATGCTACATACTATATAATTTCAACTACCTGACATCCTTAAAAGCCAGTATAAAAGATCAGGAGTTCTAACCGTTAGATGGAGGGATGAATAAGTAAAGGACAGGGGGTTTTAGTGCAGTGAAACTACTCAATATGAGGGATACATGTCAACATACATTTGTCAAATCCCACAGAACATACAACACAAAAAGTAATCCCTAGTGTAGGCTGCGTACTTTAGCTTAAAATAATGGATCAATGGTACCTGTTTCATTGTAACACATATAATATGCTAATACCAGGAGGAGATGTTTACCATAGGAGAAACTCTGTGGTTAAGGAGTTGAAAGAGTATGTGGAAACTCACTATATTTCTTCTCAATTTCACCATGAATGTAAAATGGATAAAAAACACACAAAAGTAATAATTATGGAAAAAACTACTCTCACTGTTACATATTTAAAGTAGTTTCTGTTCTCCTGTATAATCTGAATTCTGTAGTTGACCAATTATTTATAAAAAAATCAACTTTTACTAGCAGTAAAATTTGTTGAAATTTCTTCAGTCATTAATATCTAAAATATAACAACACACACACAAAAAAAAAACCCAAGGACCTGAAACCTGAAAATTAAAAAATAATAACGGTGCCTGTCCTAGCATTTGTATGCACAAACACACACAAAAATCAAAACTTATAGGAACATTAAGAGTGATACATTTATTCAACTTATAAAAATATGAACTCTACACAAAAGCTCTGTAGTACTGTTGTTGGAAACAGCCCTGGTGTTACTTATGGTATAGTGATAGTAATTATATTAAGTAGATTCATTAGAAAAATGTCTAAAACATTTAAACTATTCAAGAAGGTAGCATAAGAATACATATTGAACACATAGAAGTAGAAGGTAAGAGGAAATAAAGACAAATGTAAAACAATAAATTAGAAGACAGCACAGCCAACAACCAATGAAAGTTAGTATTTTGAAAGGATTTATATAACCAATTTAGAACTATTGCAAACATCTATGGAATAAGCAGAAATAAGTAATTCTAGAAAAATAAATTATGAAAGCATTAGGTGCGGAAGTTAATGAATACTTATAAGAGAACACTTTAAAGTAGTGCTACCAATATCTCAAGACAATGAAAGGTGCACAAAGACAGAGTTATACCTAAAGAACAATTTCAGGTAATAAACTCAAAGGAATTTTATAAATATAGAACTAACAGTCCCTAGTGGGTTTTTGGATAAAGATGATCATCCACATCACCACAAGGGAGAAAACAGACATCATATATCACCTAATGGAAGTGCATATTATTTACCTCTAGAGCAGCGGTTCTCAACCAGTGGGTCGCGACCCCTTCGGACCATCGGAAAATGCAGATATTTACATCACGATGCATAACAATAGCAAAATTTCATGGTTGGGGGTCACCACCACATGAGGAACTGTATGCAAGGGTCATGGCCTTAGGAAGGTTGAAAACCACTGCTCTAGAGTGTACTTGTCAATAACCAAACAAATACCTAACCTTAATGTCAACAAGATTCTTCCTGTAAAAGTGGAAGATTATTGCAGATATATGCCAGGTAACTGGGTAAATTATTCTATTCTCTGTACTATGGTATGTTTGATTTTATTCTATTCTCTATACTATGGTATATGTTTGAGAATATCTGCAATAAGAGGATTTCATTTAAATGTCATGCCTATTATATGAAGATTCAAATGGAACACTTTAGGCAAAAAATAAATGGTTACATAGGTCAACAGAAAAATAGAAATCTCCAATCAATATGTCAAAAACAGAAACTACACTCTTATCCAAGGCTACATAAAAATTCTGCAAGACCAGCGAGGTTTAGGTACTTGTCAACACCAAATGACAAAGGAAAAACGAATTACCATCTCATATAAACTCTTCTAAACCATACAAAAGATTGGGAGCTATTCAACCATTTTATCAGGCTACCACTCTACATACAAAGACCAGATGAGGATGCCTCAAAAAAACATCACTTAAGCCAACATCAAATAGTCACAAATACTGTACATACATTCACAGTATTTCCAACATAGCAGTTAATAAACATTAGAAAATACCGTCAACTACAAATCACCCCATTTGCCAAAAAATAGGTTAGAAATATGTGACAATGTGTAGCAGTAAAGAAACAATTGTTGGCAAAAACTCAAATCAGTTTATGGTATATTTTAGCAAGGTTGCATTGTAACAGAATTTCCATTTTGCAATCTCTACATTGTGAATCATTATGAGCATAACCAATAGAGTTCAGAGGAGGACAAAGATACTTGGCATTTAATACACAGTTCAGAACTCAATAAAAATACATAGGTATTACACAGCTATTATAAAAGACTACAAACATCAAAGTAAAT
>PVJN01034871.1:0-22468 GCA_004026805.1 Lasiurus borealis | reverse complement strand
AAGGGATACGTTTACTTAAGCATCTTTTATATGTTTCATATTCATTTGCATATACAAGTCTATAAAATGTCAGAGATACACTATTGGTTATGTAGTTATTAAAGGCTGAAAACAAAGGGACTATTATGAACTAAAAAGAATGGCAAGGAATTTGGTGTTGAGGGTAGTATAATTTCTTTGGGGAAAAATTATGAGTGACAGAGAGGTAGATATCAGAGGATCTATTCAGAGGTCACAGTAGAGATAAATCTTAATGTAATAGATGGATAAGTAGTGAGAGGGAAGATGGAAAAGGAGGATTGCAGAGGGTCTTAAGTTGTAGGACAATTTTTGGATTTGATGCTATAGGCTGTGAGGAGTCATTGATGACTCAAAGAGAAATATAATGCAAGTACTGCTTTGGGGAAGTTTTACCCCAGGCACGATATGTATGATAGATGAATGTAAGGAGAAACTGGAAGCAGAGTGAGTTATAAAAATCTCAGAAATTTGGAAATGAGAGAGATTTGAGCCCATGAGTATTCCAATGGAAATTAATGTTCTATTTTTTCTTTGTAGTTCTTAAATATAGACTTTGTGGGGGTGACTAGATAAAGAAATAAAGGGATTAGCTAAAGAACATGTATGCACATCTCATGGACATGGACAATGGTGTGGTGAATGACAAGGGATGGGGAGGTGGTGGTGAATGGAGGTAGGGCAAAGGGGTGTAATTGGGGGAAATCTGCAACAATGTCATCATTAAACACTTTAAATAAAAATTAAGCAGAAGTGAAAAAAATCTAGGCTTTGTGCAATATGTTTTGAAAATATGATAGTGATATTGATTAGAAGCACTGATTCCCCTTTTATCTCACCAGTGTTTTTAAGATCTGTTTACATAATTTCACTAACTATATTTTTTGTAAGGCTGTAAAACACTAAAGATCTTAAAAAGGCCATGGTGAATGCATATAACCTGTGAATGTATTGTGCTTAAAATGATTATAAACTACTAGTGGCCCAGTTCACAAAATTCATGTACATTAAAAGGAGGACCCAGAGTCAAGTCCCCGCCCACCCACATGCACCTCAAAATTGTGTGATCCAGCCCCGCCAGCCCCTTCCTCCACATTGGGCTAGATCCAGACCTGGTTGGTCCCATCCTTGGTAAGCCTTGCTGGGCAGGGTTATAGCCTCAGGTCCCCTGGCCCGGCGCCAGGATGGGGGCATGGCCTGAGGTCCCCCGTCAAGCCCCATCAGGTGAGGGACATGGCCTGAGATCTCCTGTCAAGCCCCACCAGGCAAGGGAACATAGCTTCAGGTCCCCTAGGCTGGTGCTGGAGTGGGGATCGAGGCTTGAGGTTCCCGTCAAGCCCCGCTGGGTGGAGGGTGTGGCCTGAGGTCCCCCAGCCTGGTGTCAGGGCAAGAGGTGTGGCCTGAGGTCCTCCAGCCTGACACCAGGGCAGGGGGCATGGTCTGAGGTCCCCTGTCAAACCCTGCTGGGTGGGGGAGTATGGCCCCTTATCAAGCCCCATGGGGGAAGGGGAGGGCATAGCCATAGGTCCCTGCTGATTGCTTGTTAAGGCTCCTTAAGTGAACTTGTCCTCAGCTGTGGGTGCAGCCATCTTTGTGATGGAGTGATGGTCAATTAGCATATTGCCTCTTTATTATAGGATTTTAAAAAATTCACTTAGACACACTAATTATACAAGCTAAATCGAGTAAGAATCCTAACTAATATAATGTTATGGTTTAATTAATTTCAAATGATAGCACACTCACAGCACAATACTTAATTCTTTCTAAAATAATTTCAGTTGTAGATCGGTTCAGCACAATGTTCTATCTTTTTCCTTTCTAAAGAGCAGAGCAATGTGGCAATTCTGAATATACATATGCTTGCTGAAAATAATAAATCGGTATTTTACTCCTCTGCGGGACAGAGAAAAGTCAGATGGATATAAAGAGAAATTCCTATAAGTAATACTTCTAGAGTACTTCTTAGTAGCAATTTCAATTTCTCTCTAGCACTATATGTATTCCCAGTTGTTAATCATTTCACTCCATAATTTTTATTCTCAGATCTTTCCATTTCATGTCTCAAAGATAACATTTGCTCAAACATAAAAATAACATTTAGCTGCCTTTGCATGGCCCTTGTGAATTTATCTTTCATTTCTTGTTTCCCTCAGTTCCCCAGTAGCCTTGATAAACACCCAAGTTGGTTGAATTCTAAATGGAATGACTGTGACATCTCCACAGTAGCATAATTTCAAATGTCTATTTGATAGCTTCAATTGATGGTAAATAAGCTCTTCAAATGTAACATGTCTAAAAAGGAATTCTTGTTTCTCCTACCACTCTCAGTCTTGATCTTCCTCCAGCTTCTCCACTTAGTTAGTAAATGGCACTACCATTACGTGGGTTCCCAGGTTAAACATAATAGTGATAAATTTAAAAACAACAATAAAAGCTAGATGTCATTTTTTTGTCTTCTCATTCCCTAAACCACTACATCCTATATGTATATAAATCTCTGGATAGTGCTAACTGCAAAATATACCCAAGTCTAATCACGTCTCTCCTTCTCTGCTGCCCCAACCTTAGTTTCTCCTCATTTCTCCCCAGTGCTTCTTCAGGTGGCTTTTGGTGTTCAATTCCCCAAAAGAACACCAGAAAAATCTGTGAATCATGCAAATTTAAATTTTTTGACTTAACACACTAAGGGAGGACATAACTCGACAGTCTTAATAGGAGCTCAAAATTAGGAAATTAGGGTAGGGCAATTATTAGATTTGGGGCTTGGGCTAGGTGACTTTAAGGTGGGTCTTGCTAGGATGAGTATGTTTGAGATTGGCCAGAGTTTATTTCATGGTGGGTACCATGAATAAGGATCTTGAAGTGAGTCTTGACAAGTGTGTTGCTAAATTCACAGTCATCTTTTGGGAGCAGGTGTTTCTTAGATCATGTATCTAGGTTATTTTTGCTTGCAATAAGTTCCACTGAATATAGAGGGAGAAAAGTATGCCTGGTACTAATTTCACAGGGTTAAAGAATTGTTTTATGTGTTTAACTTAAAACAACTTCTCATATCCATGTTTGTAGTATTTGGATAGCTAATGCTATTAATTGAAGTTCGAAATCAAATTGGAAGGTCCTAGATAAGCTGTCCCTTGCTTCCTTGCTGACTTCAATGCATACCACTTTCTCCCTTAATTTATGTTCCAGCCACACCAGCTTTTCTCCTCTTGGGTAAGCCAAGCTCATTTTTGCATTTGATGGTTGCCTCTGCCTCGAGTATCTTTCTTATATCTCAGCATTCATGTCTCCTCCAAATATCTTCCCCTCACAGACTTCCTGGACTACCAATTTCAATCATCTCATGACTTTAATGTCACTTCATTTCAGAGTTCATGGCACTCATCACTATACAAAATTATGGCCTCTATAGTAAGCCTGGGTTCAAATCCTTGCTCTGTTACTTACTAGCTATGGGACCTTTGGGCATGTTATTTGAATGTTTGTGCAAAAAAGGAAGATGATGAGACTGTGGGAACGAAAAACATAGTTTCCCTCATACCTTCTAAGCTCTTCTAATTGTACCAGTAATCAAATGAACAGAGACTGATTAACGGGAGAAAATTTCCAAGGTTTATTGTATAAATGCACATTCAGGGGTGCCATAATGAGACCCAAGGACAGTTGGCCAGTTGAGACTTATATGTTATTCTGGAGCTAAGGAGAAAGGGGGTTGTGACTTGGGTCTTCAAAATGCAGAAAGGCAATTAATTCACATGGAGATACAAAGCAAATGTTTGATAAATAAATGTTTAACAATGTGAGACAGAGAGGATTTTGAACAAATGGGGTATTGCTAGTTTCCTCTCTATCTAACACTGATTTATATTGAACTGTAGTTATCCATGATGGTATCTCCCTTACTGGAGCAGAATCTCTATAGAAACTCCTTTTAGGCAGTTAGGGAGGAGGTCAAAGATTTATCCTGAATTTTGTTTCTTAATAACCAACTTAAAAATCAGTATCTCAAAGGACACATTTCTTTTTGAAGTGACAAATCTCCTACTAAAAGGTAATTTGAAAACCAGTGGACAAAAAATAAATACCAAACTCTACTGCCTGTTGTTGTGTGACCTACAATGGTTTTGACATTTTTAACGGTTAAAAACTTTAAAAATAATATTTTGTATTTGTTGTATTATTATTTTGCATAAAATTATTTGAGATTTCAGTTTTAGTGTCAATAGATAAATTATAATTGGCACACAGCCACCTCCATTTGTTTAGGGATTGTCAATGGCTGCTCAAGGTCAACAGCAGAGCTGAGTATTTGCCTTAATGACTATATGAGCCACAAAACCTAAAATATCAATAATCTGTCCCTTTACAGAAAGTGTGCTGACTTCTCACCTAGATCATCACTAAGATCCCTTTCTACCTACCACTACCACATGATTTCTGTTCATCTTTGTGGAGACAAATTGACCATCTGTATAAGATCCCACTTAAGCCCTGGCAGGTTTGGCTCAGTGGATAGAGTGTTGGCATGTGGACTGGAAGGTCCCAGGTTCGATTCTGGTCAAGGACATGTACCTTAGTTGTGGGCACAACTCCAATAGGAGGTGTGCAGGAGGCAGCTGATAGGTGTTTCTCTCTCATAGATGTTCCTAACTCTCTATCCCTCTCTCTTCCTCTCCATAAAAAATAAATAAATAAATAAAAATATATTTGAAAAAAAAAGGAAAACAGACATTAACAAAAAAAAAAAAAGATCCCACTTAAAACAAATTGAGTCTTACTGGTTTGGCTCAGTGGAAAAGGGTGTGGCCACCTGTAGACTGAAGGGTCCTTGGTTCCATTATGGTCAAGGGCACATGCACAGGTTGAAGGCTCAATCCCCAGTAGGGGGCATGCAAGAGGCAGCCAATCAATGATTCATCAATGATGTTTCTATTTCTCTCTCTGACAACAAATACCCAACAATTGAACAGAGCCAGGACTCTTTTTTACTTTGTTAGAAAATCTACTTAGTTTTGGTTACAAAAAACTTGAGGACTTATACTACCTAAGTAATCCATGTCTTATCATCTGCCCTCACTTTCATTCCAAATGGTGTTTGGTATTTTCTATTTTACTGAACATCTTTTTTCAATCGTCGTTAAGCTGAGTAACAGTAAAGTAGCATGGATCCCCTGCACTGTAAGTATTTTAGCATGACAGTTACAGGCCTGGCGGAAGCTGTACATGCCATTTAATGTTTCCTACTCCTTATGGACAGAATTGCACTTAAAACATCCTGGAAAGATTTTGATTTACCATAGCCTTTAAACTCCCCAGAGAAGAGCATTTCCATGTACTTTGTAGTTTAACAGCTCTCAAATGGTTTCTACCTTGGGTTCCTATGTCTGACCAAAAGGATATTTAGAATTGTTCAATTTCAAGGCTTTAAAATAGTTTTTAATGGGGAAGTGCTTCCAGCTATTCAGATCTTAATTTTAATTAATAAAATCTGGCATGTTAAATCTGGGGAACCACAGCTTCCGATACAATGTCTTCTAAGGATGGTGATTAAGAGGTGGGACCTGGATCTTGTCACATGTTCTGTTCTTCCATCCAGGCTGTGAAATCCTCTAGGACAGGAGCAGGAGTGCCTTTTCCCTAACTCTCAAAGCACACAGAGTTTATGCAAGAATTTTCTGCCCAACCTTGTGGCAAGTATCTTTATTTCAAAAGATGAAGAGAGGGTGGATCTAATCTAATATTTTTTATTGGAAAGCAACCAAACGTCGGTGTGCATGAACTCCCCCATTCGATCGATACTAAATTAGCATTTTATTTATACTGTATAATTCAGTTCCTTCCAGAAGTCTGATCTGGAAGCCAGCTAGTGTTTGTTTTCTCCAAAGTGGTTTTTGATGGAGTGCTAATTATGTTCCACCTCCAGTGCGATGCTGAGGGAGGCCTACAATTGCCTAATTGCAGAAGGAAGGTCCAGCTAATCAATCTTTGAGGCTAGTCTGATGCTACATTCTGGAGAGGGGGGGGGGTACAGTGCGTAAATGTGGAAATATATTTTTGACCAAGAAAATTGTATCATTTATATATCAGTGACAATGTTAAGCCTTTGTGAAATAGCGGCATAACTCTGATATGCATTTCTTTCAGTAGAGAAAAACACACACACAGAATATATGTTGACTCCCCACACTGGTTGAATCTGTAGTGGTTCATGGGGAGGGATGTATTTTAAAGTAAAACTAACTTAATGGATTTCCATTCCAGAGAGGAGACCAACTTAATAAATTAGTCCCGAGTAAAGAAATCCATCACATTTTGTAAAGGAGGAAAATAAACGCAAGGAGGGCCAATCTTTTCACTTGAGCCAACCTAATTGTGTCACATGAGTTTTTGTAGTTATATTTTAGCTCAGCTCACGGACGCTTGATCTAGATATTTTTTCAATGTAGCATAATAAAGATTGGAACATACTTTAACTCTACATTTTTTCCTCATAAAGGCTTCTATAGGCTGCCCTTGGCAGCTCAATTTTTACCACCAAACTCCTTGCAGCTTATAAATCAGGATGCAATATGTGTGTGCATATATAAATGGCTATGCTTTGGCATTGCTAGAGAAGCATGGGACTCTCTGTGTGACTTGGGATTTAATAAACATATAAATGTAAAGGAAGCTGACAATAGTGACCCATCAATTATTTTACATCCACCTGAGCACACTTCTATGCATGGCCCTGTGCTGGGCACTAAGGGAAGATCTGTGTTTTAGTTCATGAGGCTTCTCAGAAATGGCATCTTGATAATCAGAGTATTAAAACAAAATTACTTTGCAAGGCAGCCAAAGTAAATTATATATATATATGTGTGTGTGTGTGTGTAACTGATTTCAGAGAGGAAGGGATGGGAACATCAATTGATGAGAGAGGATCATTGACCAGCTGCCTCTTGCACTCCCACACTGGGGATCAAGCCTGCAACCTGGGCATGTGCCCTGACCAGGAAACGAACCGTGATCTCCTGGTTCACAGGTCATCCCTCAACCACTGAGCCATGCTGGCTGGGCAAGTAGTAACCATTTTTATAACCAGGTTTCTCACTGAAACACAGGAACCCATATTTGTTTGGATGGTGCTCTATAATGTAAAGATCACTTTTATATCTGTTGTCATATTAAAGTACAATGTGTCTGGCCTGTGGCATATGCTCAGTGACTACCATGCTAGAGATTAAGGGGAAGAACTGAGGTTCAGAGGTTGGCTTGCCCAAGGTCATCTAGCTAGTATGGGGCAAAGGCAGGAGTGAATAATTCCTGTTCCAGATAGTTAAAATGGAAAATTTGTTCTCTCTCAATCTTTCTCTCTCCATCCTGCTCTATTTCTCTCTTGAGCTTTGTGATATTAAAAAAAAAAAAAACTAAGAAAAAAAAACACTGTTCCAGCATTCTATAATTTGGTGTACTTCCTAAACAAACTCAAAGCCCCTTTAAAAAATAATAATTACCTATTATTGAGGGCTTAATTTTGTGTAATACACTGTATTAAATGCTTTATATATATTAACCTACTCATTTTTAGCAATAAATCTCTAAGGTAAGTGTTATTATACTCATTTATAAAATACTTGAAAAAATACTCCAATGTCTTTTATTGTAGTTATAGAAAGTTTATGGGGCAAATTAAATATTTAGCCTTAAATATAAATGAATAATTTCAAATAGAGACTTATTATAAACATTTCATTTTACTCTTAGGCAATACTGCAGTTGGGATATTTGGGGCAGGAGGGCAAGTCTGAATCGAACTTTTTGATTCTTGCTAAGAGTATGCCAGCAGTCTATGATTTAATAATCTATTGTTCCATAGATAGAAAAAAAATCAAGGAAAATGTTAATGCTTGTTCACCAATTACTAAGTGCCAGATACTGCACTTGGGCTTGACATACTTAAGGAATCACCATTTGAGAACTTTTTTTTAATGAAAAGTATTTAAAGATGAAACAATTGAGGCTCATAGACATTAAGAAATCTGCCTAAATACCTTAACTTGACCCAGAAGGAAGTACAAGTAAACTAGCTGAATCTTCGATTTTAGGGATTTATAGGGAGAACTATGTTTTAGACTAAAGCTGAGTTGGATGGGTCTTTGGATCTAGACATAATAGGGTACTCTTTCTCCTGTGACCTGGGAAAGAGGTGGAGTGGGGTAGGGGTGGAGGCAGATGAGTTGAGGTAGAAAATCAGGTCTGTTTGGGACCAAATTTAGTTCCCTTTTAAAACACTGAGCTGCCTCCAAAGAAATTAAACTCATGACCTTGGTCTACATGAAATGAAGCCAGATAAATTAACCTGGCATACACTCTTATATAAGAAATCTTTGAAAACGAAGAACAGATGAAACTAGGGAATCATATTTCCTATAAGAAAAGTTCAGGTGGTAAAAATACTTACCAGCAAGGTACTCTGTGCACTATATTATGATAGTATCAACACTATAAAGGAAAACATAAAAAAAGTCCAAAATTGATCCTCAAATAATTTCATTGACAAAGCATGGTAATATTTATTGGTACTACATCTCTTATAGCACACTATGAAAAAAGAAAGCTCCCACCAACAAGAACACCAAACAGATAAACACTTCCCTAAGAATTTATGGTATAGTAGACCATCCTATCTAATACAAGAGTAATATTCAAATTGATTGTACCTCTGCTATACCCACAAGCCACGACCATCAGCCAATTAGGAGCGAGTGTGCAAATTAATCCAACAAAGATGGCTGTGGCCACAGGGAGAGCAGGAGGCTTGGGTTTCCCTGGCATGAATACAAGCTTTCTGCCTGCACTGGCCTGCCTTGGCCTCCACTTAAGGCTACAAAGTTTCAATTATAGAATATAAATAAATCTCAAATAGCAAGGTCTCTGCTTGGGTCACCAGGGGGCATGGCCAGCCTGCAAACCACCACAGGCCCCTCACCCAAGCCGCCCCATGCCCCAAGGGAACCCTCACCCTGATCTGGGACACTCTTTAGGGCAAACCAGCTGGCCTCCACCCAGGCCTCTATCCTATCTAATAAAAGAATAATATGCAAATTTACTGTCATTCCAACACACAAGCTGGTTGCCCCATGTGGTCAAAGATGACTTCCCCCATGTGGACACAAGATGGCCACCAAAAGATGGCCAGCAGGGGAGAGCAGTTGCGAGGGACCAGGTCTGCAAGGGAGTGCAGTTAGAGGTGACCAGGCCTGCAGGGGAGGGCAGCTAGGAGTGACCAAGCCTGCAGGGGAGCAGTTAGGCATCGATCAGGCTGGCAGGGGAGAGTTAAGGGGGTGATCAGGCAGGCAGGCAAGCGAGCAGTTGGGAGCCAGCTGTCCTGGACTGTGAGAGGGATGTCCAACTGACTGTTTAGTTGATCCTACCTGGATTGGACCTAAACAGGCAGTTGGACATCCCTTGAGGGGTCCCAGATTGGAGAGGGTGAAGGCCGTGCTGAGAAACACCCCCATGCACGAATTCCGTGCATCAGGCCTCTACTTAAAAGATATACTCCTAATTACAGCATGTATCCTAAGTAGATATATGAAAATAAAATTTGATGAATATCAACCAAAAAGATAACAATGTATTTCATGTGTAACAAGAGTTGATTGAAGGATACAAGTTAGTCCCATGGGTGAAGGACATTGCTAAAGAGGAGACCTTAATCATTTTGAGTTGTAAAGTCACCTGCATGATTTACTGAGTGGCCAGATTATTAGGACCACCCCATCAGTACTTCATTGGGCCACTTTTTGCCTTCAATACTGTGGCGATTCTCCTTGGTACTGACTTCAGGAGATCTTGAAAAGTGATGTGAGGAATCTGACACCAGGTCTGATGAATAGCACTGTTCAGTCTGTGAGATTTGATGGTTGTGGAACTAGCTGCCTGATGCTCTTTAACTTCGTCCCACAAATACTCAATTGGATTGAGATCTGGTGATTGTGGGTGACACTTAAGCAAGGTAAAGTCTCCCTCATGTTCTTTAAACCATTACTGCTTAATATGAGCAATGAAGCATGGCACATTTTCTTGCTGGAAGAAGCCATCTCCATTGGGATACACCAGTGGTCAGCAAACTCATTAGTCAACAGAGCCAAATATCAATAGTACAATGATTGAAATTTCTTTTGAGAGCCAAAAACGGACTTTGGGCATAGGCCACAAGTTTCATTCGCATTGAACGTACGTGCCCGCACGTGGTGTTTTGTGGAAGAGCCACACTCAAGGGGCCACAGAGCTGTATGGCTCACAAGCCACAGTTTGCTGACCACTGGGATACACCATCGACATGATAGGATGGACTTGATCAGCAATGATACCTAGGTTTATTGTGCTATTCAGATGTTGTTTCACATGAATTAAAGGGCCCAAATCATGCCAGGAAAACATGCCCCAAACCATAACACTGCCCCCACCAGCTTGAAGGGCTATACTCATGCATGTGGGGTGCATAATTACATGCTGTTTCCATGAAATTCTTACTCTGCCATCTACATGATGCAACTGGAAACGTGATTCATCGGACCACATGACTTTTTTCCAATGCTTGACTGTCCAATTCTTGTGTTCCTGTGTGAATTGGAGATGTTTTATCTTGGTAACTGCAGACAGCAAAGGTGTTCGAACAGGCCTCTGACTTCCATATCCCACAGGATGCACTGTGCAGTGAACAGTGTGTTCAGAGATCACTTGAGAGGATCCCTGATTAAGATCTTCAGTAATCTGATGCACTTTTGCCCTTCTGTTGTTTTGCACCAGTCTTGCTACTCTACATTATGCCCTAACATTGACTAGTCGCTGAAGGCCACAATTCGCAGGTTCAGGCCCAGATTTTCAGCTGACAGTCCAGTCTTTAAACACTTGAACAACAGCTGCTCTTGAACATTTAATGAATTCAGCTGTTTTGCTGATACTCACTCCATGGCTCCGAGCACCAACAATCATCCCACGTTCAAAGGCTGTTAAATCACATTGTTTACCCATATCTTCAGGAAAAAAAATCACTTCTGTTGTGGTAAACAACCTGCTTCCATATTTAAATGGTCTATCGTTCTAGCAAGTTCAGTGCGAAATTATAGATAATTTGCCTACAAACGGCAGGTGGTCATCATAATCTGGCCACTCAGATTATTAGAAAGATAATGAAAGAGAAAAAGGGGAACTTTAAAATTCAGTTAATTTTGTTGGAATGAATGCTTCTGGAGGCCAAATAACAGCTGAACACTTCTAGGGGAAAAAAAGAAAGGTAACTTAAAAACAAACTGGAAACAAAGACACAATGTTTCACAATGAAGGCCAAATGTAAACCTAGAAAAGATTAATACTGGATCACGTAAAAAGTTCCTTACCTCTTTGAAACAGATTATGTGGAATTAGGGCTTTGTTAAAACTACAGAAAAAATATTAAACATTTTTAAAAGCACATCGTAGGATAAGATGTTAAGCTAGTTAGTAATCCAGTTACCTTTTGTTGTTGTTGTTGTTGTTGTTAATCCTTACCCTATGACATTTTTCCATTGAGTTTTAGAGAGAGTGGAAAGGAGGAGAGGCAGAGAAAAACATTGGTGTGAGAGACACATATTGATTGGTTGCCTCCTGCATCCACCCTGACCAGGGACAGGGACTGAGCTTGCAACTGAGGTACTTGCCCTTGACCAGAATTGAACCTGGGACCCTTCAGTCTGAGCGCCAGTGCTCTGTCCACTGACCCAAACCAGCTAGGGATAATCCAGTTGTTTTTAACATAAAGTATTCCTGCTTTCTGCCTCAGATGCCTGCTGTTGCTTTTCCTTTCCTCCCTTATCATTGTCATCCTCCAATACATTGTCCAGTTAGGCCAAATCTTTTCCAACCCTGCTCTACTAACTGCACTGCCCCACTCTGTTGTCTCAAGCCCTGCCTTGGGACCTAATGAATTTGCATTGCAGTTGGAGCTTGGGTCTCTTCCTCTGAGTTCCAAAGAATAGGGACCAGACACCATTCACCGTTTTCATTTTTATGTTCTCAGTGCTTACACTAGAGTGTTCCAGCCCTCACGCATCCTCCAGCTTCACCTTGTATGGTGGCCACTTTCTGAGTTCCAGACCCATCCGTTTTCTTTCTGTCTCAAGCTTTGCCACATTCAGTCCCACCACAGAGCCTTTGTTCTCTGTCTGGGCGGCGCTTATTTAACCCTTTTGCCCAATTGTTTCCTACTTGTCCTTCACATTCCAACTCAGGCCATGGATGACCCCCCAAATAGGTCAGATATCCTTAAATTCATAATGCTGTGTGTCTAGCATTTGGTATAATTTCAATTTAAAATTGTTTATTGAAATCTGCCATCCCTACCATACTATAAATCCCATGACGGCAGACACTGTGCCTATATTTGCTTATCACTACATCCTGAATCTATTGCATAGGGCTTTGCATATAGTAATGTTTAATAAATATTTGTTAAACAAGTGGATAACTATGAGATCTGTGATAGTATATTTGAACCTACTATGTAACTACTAAGTTAATTGTTAGTGGTTCATAGTTCAGGATGTTTGTACTTCATTTTCCTTCACTGTAACAAAAATATATGTTAAAATTTTACTTTTACCTTTTCTTCCCATTTTGTCTAGTTAAATTTCAGATTTAGTGACCTTGGCCTACATTATTTTTTTCTCTAAATTATTCTAGAAACATTTCAGCAGGTAGGCTGAGTACAAGGGAGAAAAAAATGAAACTGAGGGAAAGGGATAAAGATTCCCAATATAAAAAGCTTAACTGTCTTGTCATAATAAAGTTCAAAGGAAACTTGATTACAGAGGTATTAAGCAGAGGGACATGTCTATATTTGATATTCAAATTTTAAGAACTTTTGTCTTTTTTTTTTTTTAAATCCTCACCCAAGTATATATTTTTCCCATTGATTTTTAGAGGAAGAGGAAGGGAGAGGAAGAGACAGAGAGAAACATTGATGTGAAAGGGAAACATCAATCAGTTGCCTCCCACATGCCCCAACCAGAGCCAGAAGTTTGAAACAGAACATGCTCTTGGCTGCAATCGAACCCAGGACTCTTCAGTAGCATGGGATCCTCTATCCACTGAGCCAAACCGGCTAGGCTATCTGACCCACATAAGGGCATAAAACAGCTGAGAGTTTTGGCTTAATGTTGAAAATTTGGAACCTGTAATATTTATGTGCATCTAAATACTACTCCTTACTTTGTCTTTTCTTGCAGTAGATGAGAATTAAGTTAGAGTGGCCATTATCAACAAGACAAGTAATAACAAGTGTTGGAAAGTTGTAGAAAAAGCGGAACCAGTGGGAATGTTAACTGGTACAACCACTATGGAAAGAGTCTGGCAATTCCTCAAAAGATTAAGACTACAGGTACCATATGACCCAACAATCCCTCTCTTGGGTATATGCATGAAAAACTCAAAATCATGTATTCACAAAAATACATGCACCCTTATGTTCATTGTGGCCAATACTTGAAAATTACCAAAGTGTTCCATAATAGAGGACTGGATAAAGAAGATGTGGTACATATACATAATGGTACATTACTCAGCCATAAGAAAGGGTGAAAGAGTGCCATTTGCAAAAGCAAGGATAGACTTGAGAACATGCAAAGTGTATTTGTCAGTCAGATAAAGCTAAGAACCATATGATTTCACTCACATCTATATATGTATATAAAACCCTAATATGCATGTAGACCGAATGGCAGAACAACCAAACAACCAGTCATTATGACGTGTGCTGACCACTACCGGGTGTGCGCAGAACATGGCAGGTGTCAGCAGCAGGCAGCAGAGCACAGAACATGGTGGGTATTGGCCATGGCAGGATGGTGGAGCAGATGGATAGGGGTGCCATACAAAGGAGGGACACCAGACACTGTCCTCAGGACAAGCCTCTGTTGGTAACTGAAAATTTCTTGCTCCTGCTGCTGGCACCAGCCTTGCTCGCACATGCTGCTGGTGCCAGAGCTGCCACTTGCACCCACTGCCAGCGCCTGGCACCCACCCTTATTTTCTGGTGCCATCACCAGGTCTGAGCAGTGGCTGCCTGCCCCAATCACCCCTCAAGGCTTCTCCACTTCCCCCTGCTCTTCAGGGGCAATCAGTACCGGTAACCAGTGCCAGAGCCACCACTTGCATCCATCGCTGGTGCCAGTTAGCTTGCACCTGCTGCCAGCACCTGGCACCCGTGCCAATTGGGCTGGCACCAGCAGCAGGTAACAGCAGCTGCTAGCCCTGATCACCCCTGAGGGCTTCTCCACCTCCCCCTGCTCCTGAGGGGCAATCAGGGCAGCTGCTGCTGCTGGTACCTGCTGCTGGTGCCAGCCCAATTGTTCCAATCTGTCAGCAGGTGAGAGTGAGGTTGGCGCCATCAGCATGTGGGAGTGGTAGTAGCAGGATTGGGGCTGCCAGCAGACAGGAAACCAGGGGTCACAGTGGGAGGTGCCGGGTGGGGGTGCAGAGGATGGGCCAAGACCCACCCCTGTGCCCACTGCAGCCTCTTGGCCCACAGTTCCCCTCAAAGTGCATGAATTCATGCACTAGGTCCCTAGTCTAGGATATAAAATTGAATTTGTAAACACAAACAGCAGTTTGGTGGTTGCCAGAGGGAAGGGAGTGGGTGGAGAAGGGGACCCTGATATAATGTGACAGAATAAGATTTGATTTTGGGTGGTGAGCACATGATGAAATATACAGATCTTGTAACATAGAAACCCATACCTGAAATCTATATGTTTATCCTGACCAATGTACCCAAAACAATTTAAATCAATATTTAAAAAATAACTAATAAAAAAGAAACTGGACTTCAGGGTCATCAGTCAACTTGAACTAGAAGATAAAAGTTTGTTATTTATATATGTTTGCATGTGAGTGAGAGGTTGACTGGAGATTTTTTAATTTCTGGCATTCTGGGGAAGAGAACCCATGGCAATCCATTTTTGGGAAGTTAAACACATCCAATTCCTTTATACAAGGCAAATAAATTTTTGTCTAAATTTTTCTTAATGATCAACAATGCTGGGTCTTAATTTATCCATTTTAATTCTCTGTTTTACCAGACTCTGTAAGTTCATTGGATGATAACATGATTGTTTTGTATTTTTGTATGCACCGAACAAAGTTTTTAACACTTAATAGATGCTCCAGAAACATTTATTGAATGAATCCTATATATCCCAAATTTGTCTTACCTTTCTCAATTAGTTTTAAGCATATTTTCTTAAAATCTTGTATTATGGCCTTGTAAAGACATTTAAGACATCAACGAAGGGCTTACCCATTTAGTAACCAGAGAAAGGAAATAAATGTAGCAGAAAAGAATGAAGATCACTGGTTGATCTATCCCATGGACAGGCAATAGTGTGGGGAAGGCCTAGGAGGCAGGAGCAGGATGGGGAGGTGTCTGTGAGGCGGGGGGGAGAGGACATTTGTACTATTTTAAAAAATAAAAATATTTTTTTAAAAGAATGAAGAGAATATTCATTCTACATCAGGCCTCATTGCATGGTGCTCAGGAATCTGCATAGAAAAGGGAAAAAAAAAGAGAAAAAAAAGAAACACTTAATCTCTGGGTTTTAGATGCTGGAGAAATGAGATGGGTAGGAGAGAAAATATTCCTACATGCATATTTTAGCTTTTCTTTTTATGTCTGTATGAGGGGAGACCACTGTGGAACACTTCACCTGTGAAATCTTTCCTCAAAGCAGGATAAGGATGATGTATTTGTATGTTCAAGTGTGTGTGTGTGGGCACATGTGGTGGGGATCATGGGGTTGCAACTAAATTTAATTGATCTAGTTTTTCCTATTTTCTCATATCATGCCCAGGACAAATAATAAATCTCTACTGTAATCAGATACTTTTGATTTCTTTTGAAAGATCAATTATTGTTTTGGTTTTATAATGGATTTGGTACTATTTGCTATTTTCATCTCCCATTCTTCTTAAAAATTAATAAGTAAATAATAGTTATTTTATATGCAAATTAAGAATATAGACATTTACTTCAGAAGACCCTGATTTTTCGCTAAAATAGAAAAGCCAAGTTTACTATTAGATAAAATAATTAAAGGATGAAGATATGAAATATTAGACATGGAATACTCAATTCAAATTGGTTATTATAAATTTTAGAAATGACAGATGAGATATTGAGTAACTAAAAGTAAGTATGTTCAAGAACATAATATAGAAAAAAAGGAAATTCTAGAACTATGTACTTTAAGAAAAAGGAGATTAAAAGGTGGTTACTTAATATCTTCACAGTTTTTAGGGAATATATATGACAAGTGATCCTACCTATTTGAACAAATGTCAATTGCCAGCAGACACCACCAGCTTATATCAAAGAAAAGTCACAAAGAAATATAAAGGGATTCATCACACTGGGAATGGATAACATAGAATAAGTCAGCAAGGCAGCAAAAGAAGAAAGTATTACAAGTATAATTTAAAAATAGTTTTGGCAAGAAGAGGTTGGGGAGAAAGCAGAGTAGGCTATAATAATATTTATAACTCAAAGATGGGCCAGACCTAAATGTACACCTTGGCCTCTTTCCATCCTAAAATGTCCCATATTATTTTAAAAAAGGTGCTATGATTTATACTTTGCTCCAAGTCTAGACTGGTAGGTTTCCCCTGTTTAAGTCTGCTTCTTTCTTGCAGGAAAACTAGTCAGGTATTAAGTCAAATATGAAATTGATGTACAAAAGTAAAATTCAATTGAGGAAGGCCATTTATCTTTAAAACAAAATAAAAAATACTAGAATTTCTTTGACAAAGTCTATCTAATTACATAGTGCCATATATGTGTGTAAGATTAATATGTGATTAATGCATGAAAATAAAATTTAGTTGAGGGTAACTTCAATGTCATTTAAAAGAAAACAGAAAATTAGCATCTATGTAACAAAGGCTAAGCTAATCGTATAAAAGTTCATATACTTGTGCACTGACAAGTGAATGCTGATGAATTTATTAATTGAGGTCAAGTGAGATTATGAATATTTTTACTTAGTGGGCACTTGATATATCAAGTAATATTGAAATTAAATAGATCACTGAGAAGGTTTAATAATACATTTTATATTAAACTAATCACAGTGAAAAATCTTTTAAATAAACTAGATTTTTATAATTAAAATATTCTTTGTGTATATGTAAAAACAGTTGTTCCTTTAAAATATAGTTTTCTGTTGAGAAGAAGTGAGAGAGAGAGAGAGAAAATATCAATGATGAGAGAGAATCATTGATTGGCTGCCTCCTGCATGTCTCACACTAGGGACTGAGCCCACAACCTGGGCATGTGACCTGATCAGGATTCGAACCAGGACCTCCTGGTTCATAGGTCAGTGCTAAGACACTGAGCCATGCTGGCCAGACAATATTGGCTTCTTTTATAGGTCATACTGATTCGAGGAGATGAGATATAAAACACAATTATTTCTACCCTGAAAATATAATAATAAGAGTGTTAATAGGCAAAATAGAATGCATGTTGATAATAAGCGTGAATAACCAATTCACAAGTGATACCCACTGGACATATTAGAATCAAAACTATGGTGATCTAAGTACATTGTATAATGTTATCTGTTATACCTGTGTACTTTTGATTTTGGTGAATGACAAGACTGACTTGATCTTCAATTATTTGTTTCATGGTATAGTCACACTGTGTTGCACGCTTATCCCTGCTTTAGTGCAGCATGTGCCCGAAGAACAGGGGCAGGGATCACAGACTACTTTTCCAGCTCACAAAGGGAAATGTATTCCAAGGCTAGACAGTGAAGGACTTGTAAACAGGAGAGATATTCAAAATACTTTCCAACTGGTAAGACATTACCTGAGGACAGATCAGCTGAAGGGTGATAGGCCCTCTCTATGCTTTCCCAAGTATTAGCCCTTTACATGCTAGATGATGGTAAGATCTGGACAGGTGTCTTGGGTGTGGCCTGCAAGTCCTGAGTCTAGGGAAATTATTTACCAACTAATTTTGAAAGAATTTTACTATTTCAGAATTGTGACAGCTGTATCAGTCCAAATGTCAGGCCTCTGAACTTGCCCCAAGGTCAAGAGAGTAAACCTCTTGGGAAAAGTTTCAAGCAGAAGACTAACTTGAGGAGGTTTATATTTTAGAAAGAGCCTTTTGATAGCAAAGTTGAAGATCAATTGCAAGTGTTTGAAAAAAAATACAGGGGTTTTGGTTTCAAAACCCCAGAAAAGAATTGAAGTAGTAGATAGGGGACAAAAGGAAAGAAATGGATGTGACATCCACTTGGGAGGATAATTTATGGAGTTGGTAACACTTGGAAATGGGTGAGGTATGAGTTTGACTCCCAGGAATCTGGCTTGGGCCATTGTGGAGGATAGCATTATTACCTACTAGTGGCCCAGTGTACGAAATTCATGCATGGGGTGGGAGTGTCCCTAAGCCTGGCCTGGACCCTCTCCAATTTGGGACCCCTTGGTGGATGTCCAAATGCTGGGGGATGTCCCTGTGGAATTGGGCAGTCAGACATCCCTCTTGCAATCTGGGACTGCTGGCTCCTAACCACTCACCTGCCAGAACACACCTAACCACTCTGCCTCCTGGCCTTCTCACCCCCAACTGCCACCCCTGCTGGCCTGCTTTCCCCCAACTGCCCTCCCCCCCCCACTGGCCTCATGGCCCCCCACTGCCCTCCCTGGCCAGCCTCATGGCTCCCTAATGCCCTTCTTGGTCAGAGGCCCTCCTTGGCTAGATGTGGAACACTTGCCTCATCGCTGGGGTGACAATGCAAGCTGCTCCATGCCTGCTTCCCAGAGGACCTCTGTGGCCAGGGTGGAACACTTGCCTCATCACTGCGGCAACAAAGCAAGCATTCATCCAGGCCGCTCATGCTGTCTGCTCTCAGCAGCTGTTCTCCCCTCTCCACCCCCCCCAGGACTGGGGGACTCTGGCAGGGCTGAGAGGACTGGGTGCCACCATCTTGTGGCTATGGGTGCTGCCATCTTTGTGATGGAATGATGGTTAATTTACATATCAGCCTTTTATTCGATAAGAAGGATTACCTGGGAGAGGAAGAAATGTGTAGTAGTATTCATGCTTGTTTAACTGGTTTGTTGGTTGATCAATTTGTTTTAATTTTCTGAAAAGAGTCATGTTTATACATTGCAAGCATAACTGCTAATATATTAACTTAAACAAATAAGGTTGTAATTTTTTCTCTTAGACTTCCAAAAACCATGAGGAATTGAGGAGAGAAGCCTTTGATGAGCACCTATTATTCTCTTTTATCTAATGTTAGAATCCCATTCATACCATATGAAGGATAATATTGATGCTATGCTGAGAAATCCTGATTTAGTCAGACTGAGTTCCAGTCCTGCCTTCCCATACTCAGAATTTCGCAATGTCACAATTCAAACACATTTCTGTCTATCTCCAAGGTTGTGAGATTTTCACTCTCATGAAAATGCTTCCAAATAGGAAAGAAAAGAAAAATAATGGAAACAGAGGAAAGGTGAAGGGTGGGGAAAATGTATTCGGAGTTACTAAAGAAGAAGCAAATTCCAATGAAAGGGACCAACCAGAGAGGCGTATCCATGAGATAGTTTTACTCCCACCAAGACAAGTGAACAGTCCTTTGTAAAGGCATCAGGAAGCTTTCACAGGCCATTAGCTGCTCACTGGCGTCCCCAGCCTGCAGGAGACCTGAGCATGCAGACCTTCTGTGAATTGGTGTCAGTGTATGACCAATCCCGCACTCCACAGACTTCTGCTTTTAGAGCAGAGTGTCTCAATGTGGGCTGCTGGGAGCCATTATACTCTTCCTGCTCCGTGGGGTAATCCAGGTTAGGCCATTAGAAATTTCATAGACATGTAACTGAACAGTGTTACATTTGTTGAATCCAGTTAATTTAAAAACATGCATTTTTCAAATAATTGGTATTCTATTTTATACAATAATTTATCTGTGATGCATTGGGAACAAAAGAACAAAAACTGGCCCTTCAGTACACATAATTGGAGAAGTATTACTTCAGAATATCAAAAGGAAAAAATGTGAGAACCTGATAGGTGTTTTTGTGCTCTTGGTAACACAGACTTTCTCTTATAAAAGTGATGGCTTAGTGAAATGCCTTCACACGGTCATCTTTTGACCTTATATACAAATATAATCAAATGATTTGTGTCATTCGAAGCTGCACAATATGTGAACCTGGTTTTTGTAATTTAACAAAAAATCCAATTTATGTAACATATTAAAATAAGCATTATCAACTTGTTTTCTCCTCTAAAGACTGTAGCTACTAAACTCTTTAATTACTTCATTTTCACTCTAAGTGTAACAGCAGTTTAGCACTTCAAGTATAAAAATGATTAATGAGCCTGAGAATTCATTCACATACATATCACTTTGCAGCTTGACATAACCCTGGAGCCTGTTCTCTATTCTTACCATAGACATACTTCCCTAAAAAATATTACTGGATATTAATGCATAATCATTGCAAAGTATGCATAATTACAGTAATTTTCCTGTTTCTTCTATAGCAATAGAAAAAACAACAACAAATAAAAAGCAAGCAAATGAAATTAACTTTTTAAAATAAAAGTATAAATCCACACCGTTATTTTTGCATTGTAACTCCCCCCCCCCCCCAAATTCAACTGTGATTTGAGCTGAACTATCATCCTTTTAAAAGCGGATATTTTACATTTTTGAACATGAAGGAAAACACTTTCAAGTTCTATATTTATGTCTATGTGAGTACTGCGATTTGGGAAAAATGATGAGAGTAAAGACTGTATTGTGGATTCAGAAAATAAGATTTTATTTGGAGTGACTGTCAAAAATATCTGCAGGGGTCTATTTCTGTCTAACCATCCGTGGCTTGCATTGGTGACATGCAGTTATATGTCTCTTTTAGCTTTACTGTTTTTTCTATTTGATCTCTCCCAAGGTGATTCCATCTTGATGACTTTGTCCACTCATTCCCAAAACATAATCTTTTAAATATTAACAACGGTACTGTTTGTCTTTATGGGAGAGGAAGAAATGTGGAGTAGTGTAGTATTCATGCTTGTTTAACTGGTTTGTTAGTACTGTTTGTCTTTATGGTCCCTTGCTTTTTCCTACACTTTTCTGTGGAGTTCATCCAAGACTATGTACTGTTCCTGCCTCAAAACCCGCTTCACCTCACATCCTCTTCACCTGTAAACTATGCTCCATTCTTCTTCATGACTGTATCAGGGAGATTCAATGAATTTTTCCTTAGACCTCAAGAGAACTGTGCTTTTCAGGCTGCTGCCATGATACAAGGTGAACAAAAACCTCTTACCCCGGCTTTCTGTGTACAAGGGACAAGGGAACGGAGAGCAGAACCGCAGGCCACTTGTTAGATTTCAAATCAGGTCTTCAGATGGTTTCATTCACTGGAAAGCTATATGGCATAAACATAGACATATTTCTACTTGTATTTTAGACAGACATTTAATTTGGGCATAAAATATCTGTTTGATCCGACTGAAGCAGACACGGTTAGACATTTATTAGAATAAATTTTAAATTTATTTAATATTACCTCGTTGCCCAGGTCTGTGCTTACAAACGCAGTCTCTAGCTGGACATCACTGACTGGCACTCAGACCACCGGGATTGAAAGGCAAGGCAGCAACCAAGACCCTGAGACATTGTTCTGAAGCAAGAGTTTTTTTTTTTTTTTTTTTTTTTTTTGGTTGTTGTTCTGAAAGCTATACTTTTAATAAGATCTTTACTTGATAAGTAGCATTGCCAGATAAAATACAAGACGTTCAGATGGAAAACCAGGAATTCCTTTTTAGTGTGAGTATGCCCCAAATATTACACAGAGTATGCTTACACTAAACAAATTATTCTTTGGTTGCCTGCCTACTGATTACACTGGGGGTCCTGTGTTTAGTAAATCTGGCAACCCTACTCAGAGGTGGTACTTTATAAGCGTCAAAGATTATTTGAAAAAGTACACTTTCTGAGGTTAGTGGCTATTAAAATTATTCTCAGGTCCCCAAATGTCACATAAGAAAATATGAAAAAACAGAGATTTACCAGTTATAGTAGCAGCTGTGGCGTATGCATAAGCTCTCTGGGGCTAGCTCACACTTGTCCACGTAGGCCCACGCAGGCCGACGCAAGCCCACGCTGGCCCACGCAAGTCCATGCAGGCTGACACAGACCTACGCAAGCCCACGCAGACCTACGCAAGCCCACGCAGGCTCACGCAGACTTACGCAAGCCCACGCAGGCTCACGCAGACTTACGCAAGCCCACGCAGGCTCACGCAGACTTACGCAAGCCCACGCAGGCTCACGCAGACTAACGCAAGCCCATGCAGGCCCACGTAGACCTACGCAGCCTCACGCACACCGACGCAGGCC